>APFE030391681.1:0-14773 GCA_000404065.3 Pinus taeda | reverse complement strand
TTAAAGAGCCCAGCTCCCACATTTTCATATGACATTGAGGTATGCTCAACGAAGGGTACGTTTCCCTCGGAAGAGGACTCGAAAAACGAAAGTTGATCAACCGTGACAATTTTCCCTTGATGGGGAAAACGAATGACACGGAAGAGAGACGAAGCTACAGCACGCATAGCGTACGTCTAGCTTCGACCCAGAAGAAGATTATATGTAATACTGGCGTCTACAACTTCAACCTCAACTTCTACGGTCTTCCCTTCTAAGGTAATAGGTAGCCGTTGAAGGATACCATACGGACGAGACTCTCTCCCGTCGAATGCTTCCAAAGTCGTCGGGGACCCGATAGCTTTCCAACATGCAACCGACATGATACAGGTCGAGGCGCCTTCATCAACAACCGTACGATGAATCGTTTTAGAGTTGATGATGACTTGTATAAGGAAAGCGATCTGATGAGGCAGTCGCGGCACATGACTCTCGAGATCAAAAGTGATTAAATCCAAGTCTGCTGGGTCTATGCCACCGATGGCCGATAGCAGGGACTTCCTCTGGGGGGGGCAGCTCTGAAGGACCTCCAATGCGGACATGGTAGACGGAGCCTGCGCTAAGTCCTCCACGATGCTATAGTGCTGGGCAGCACGAGCATTCGAGTTATAGGAAGACCTCCTGAGTACCCCTTTGGGAGGGGGTCGGATTGTCGTCTCAGCACTCGGTCTCTCAATATGGAGAGGACCCGAGCTGGACGGAGGAGCACTTGAGGGAACCTCTGGCTCCTTCCCGACAGATGACAGATAATCCTTAGCTCGAGTTGATACATGAATAGGAATAGTTCCAGCCATGAAGACCTTGGAACCGAAAGGAGAGGATGAAGAAGGATCAACTACAATCTGGGTTTGCTGAGAGGGAAAGGGTTCTTTCAAAACAGCAGGGATCCCTTGAGCACCTTTCAACAACCGACTAACTTTGGATCGCCTAGGGCAGTCCTTACTATAGTGGTCTTCCTCGCAAATGAAGCAAGGATACTTAGGCTTGCGCTTAGCTCCTTCCTCACCGGGAGGTTTGGATGATTCCTGCTTGGGTTGATCGGACTTATTTTTCCCTTTGCCCTTTTCCTTTTTCTTGCCTTTCGAGGCCTTGCCTGCCGTAGAGGACTGAACGACATTGACCTCGGAAGTGTTACCGGAAATTACAATGCCCTGGGAAGAGTTTTCATTAGGTGAACTCGACTTCTGCTTCCCAGAGTTGGATGATTTTTTAGAGGCCTGGCCTACAGAGCTAATGACTCCATCAACAGATGGCTTGGGCGGAGCCTTGGATGTGCCGGGCCTAGGGGCGTCTGGCAAATAATAATACAAAGTACCAGACTGAGAATAGACTAAGTCTAGGTACTGAGCTCATGCGATCGCTTGCTCTTCAGTTACGCATGCCCCCATAGCAATGTCCCGCGCAATCTTGGGGACAAGGGGTGTAACCAGCGGTGAGGAATTCAGGTATCCATAACTTGATACCCTGGACATCCTTCTCCATTCTGGAATATCAGGATATGTGTAGCAGTGTCCTGCTAAGAGACGTAGAGATGAGTCTCCCGTCTCATACCAAATGGGTAACTGAAAGTGATTAAAATGCCATAGAATTGAAATCATGGAATGATGCACGAGACAATTCGATATACCATTTTGCTGCCGAACCAGTGAGGGTCCTCTGAAAGAGGCGAAGTCGGATCAAGTCATCGAGCCATGAATTCGACGAACACCATAAGTGATACGTCATGACATGAGCCTGAGGGTCCTCTCCGGCCTTCCCATCAAATTTGGGACAATCACTAGGAATTTTAGTTGGAACTGGTGGCTACTGTGGGTCGTGTAGAATGGGATCATTCGTCAACTTTGACTCATCGGGCAGTTCCAATGTGGCTAAAAATGGTAACTGTGGATTAAACAACATTTGCGGCGGATATGAGGTGGAACCAGAATTCCACCCAGCTCCAGGTTGTCCCCATTGTCCTTGTCCCGATGGACCAGGTCCGTAAGGGCCTTGTCCAGAAGGATTTTGTCCATAGGGGTTGTTCCCAGAACCAGGTTGCTGATTCTGCCCCCCAGCACCCCATTGGTTACCATATTGGCCACCAGGTTGTTGATAATTCGGTTGAGGATTACCCTGCGGCTGTTGGTAATTTTGATAAGGGATATATGGATTTTGTCCCTGGGGTTGCTGGTATCTGTACTAAGCCTGTGAACCAGGTGGCATTTGATGGGATTGATACCCGCCAGAATGCTGGGGTTGGGATTGGTACCCACCCGAATAGGGAGGCTGGGCCTGATACCCGCCAGAGTACGGAGGCTGGGATTGATACTCGCCCGAGTAAGGAGGTTGGGATTGGTACCCACCTGAATACGGAGGCTGGGATTGATACCCACCTTGATATGGATGCTGGGATTGAAACCCACCTGAGAGAGGAGGTCGGGATTGGTACCCGCCTGCATGCTGAGCCGTCTGGACAGAGGGTTGTCCTGGTCGGATTGGGGGCGGCCCTACTCGTCCAGAAGGTCTAGCTTGCTGGGTGAGAGGCTACCCTTGCGCAACCGAGGTTTGTCCCTATTGACCAGAGGGTCGCTGAGTGGTAGGCCGGCCTTGCTACACGTAAGGCTGGCCCCCTTTCCTAGAAGGGTTACCTTGCTGGTTTACGGGTCGACCTTGTTGCCCGTGGGGTTGTCCCTGGTTCCCGTAAGGTTGCCCCGAAGGGCAGCCTTGTTGGGTACCTGGTTGACCTTGTTGGGTGTTGGGTTGTCCCGGGTTTCCTAAAGGTTGCCCAAGATATATGTAAACGTCGGACCACTAGAGACCAAAGGTTGTCCCTGATAAGGTTGTCCTTGTGGGCCTCCCTGCTGACCTAGGTAATTTTGACCAGCATACTGCTGCCCATAATTAGGCTGCACGTAAGGCTGTTGACCCTGGTAAGGTGGTCCTTGCTGTCCTTTTCCTGGATAGTACTGGCTGCCACAATACCCGGTGGTGCCCCAATCCACTTTCAATGGAACGGAAATCTCATCATAAGGAATTTAAGGCAAGGAGGTGTACAAATAGTGATTCTCGGCATCATAGTACAGGCCTTGACCATCCAGGTTCTGGACATTGCGCAAGTATTCAAAATATGCCTTCTCTTCTTTCATATACTCGGAAGCAGGACGAGCACCACTTGCGGGGTGCACAACTCTAGAAGAAGGAGACGGTTCACCACTCTGCGTTGGACCTCGAGATGGGCCTGTGGCAGAAGTGACAGCAGATGAAGTTGTGACCGTACTAACAACTGGAGTTGTTGTCGCGACACAAACGGTCGGGTTGGTGGGGACTGCTGTAACAGCAGAATGAGGGGCTTGGGAAACAAACGGTCTTGTGGTAGGGACGATGTTTTGACCCCAAACGGAAGAGGAAACTGCCGAGTTCATATCATCTCGCAATGACCTGTAACGCCCTGGTACCGTGACACCCGAAGACGTAATGGTGTAGGGCGTAGAGATGATGGGGGATGTTGTCGGAATGGGAGAATCGATGCTCGTCCTAACGGACAGGCCACTAGACACTGGAGAAGCGTCGCCCATATCGGATGAAGCCATCGGAGATGGAGCATCGACAGGAGTGGCAGGGTAATCCTCGTCAGAGGGCTCCCAAATAGGGTTGTAAAAGAACTCGTAGAAATCGTCCTCTGGAGCTCGAGAATTCAACGGCTAGATGCTCGAGACAATGGGAAGAGCGTCACAGACCAGAGTTTCAGGGGCAACAGAAGATGGAAACTCTTCTTCACTTGGGATCGAAGACGGAGTTGATGGATCCTCCAGGATGACCAAACAAAGACCCTAAATAAGCTAATGGTAAAACCTACACAAAACTAAACGCACACAAGATCTAACCGGGTAATATTATTGTGACCAAATGAAATTTAAGACACAGGAACTGAACTTGACCTTTTCATGTTTCGAGAGTCAAGAAAAGGACGAAAAGATGACTCTATCTACTTCGAATGTTTAATGAGCACGAAGTGACAAGACGCTCACTTACACCTTTTCTTTTAGAGAGTTTGAAAAGGATGAAAAGAGACTGCTCTATAGATTCTAAGCAAAAAGGTTTACCAAGCAACCAGTAAAACTGGTATATACACCTTGGCAATCGTATGAGAACCAAGGACTTTACGTACTGCAGTCAATCTTCCCGAATGCTGTGTTCGTTGCGTTACGGTTCACAAGGCGGCAGACTCGGCTTCCTATGGATGAAGGATGCAAGCCTAATGGAGTCTCCCCATATATACACGACGGTACGTGGGAGCCCAATCCGTACTAGTACTTATCGTTTCACCGTGGAGGAACCACCCAACCACTCAAGGGTAAGCTACCAGGTTTAAAGACACCGGAACACGTCTCTAGCCTAGACCTCTAGATGTTCGCGTTAAGTACCAATGCGTTTTTAGATAAATTTGGTTTATTTTACGGTTGATCTTTGAATTAAGTTTTAGTTTCAGGTCCTACCGTATGATCTCTCAAAAACACTTAAATGCAACTATATGCCAAAGAACATCATTTTGTTCGATGAATTCTAACTATGAGAGGGTTAAGAATCTTTCAACCAAACAAAACGAATTCAAGCAATCACGCAACCTAATGCAACTAATAGCAAGGAAATGAAACTTTTCTTTTGAAAACACAAAACAACGAAATGTTCTTTTCCTTTCAACTATTAAATGCAAAAGACACTAGTTTACTTTTCTTTTCAATGACACAAAAGTGTTTTTAAAATGAATTAGAGAGATAGGAACACTAAGTGAAAAACTAAAATCACTCAATGCAAACACAAGACAATTCCCAAGGCACTTAAAAACTAGTTTCCCAAATCAAAGGAAAACAAGGGCCTATGAGCTACGTGATCTAAGCTCAACAAGACACCAAGGAATTCAAAGGAGGAAAGCAAATCACTCGGAACACAATCAAACACTTCCAACAATCACCGAACGAATGTGAAAACAAAAACGAAGTTGGCTGGTCAACCAAGAACACTAGATCCCAAACGGGAGGCTTGACACACACGGCCACTAGATGCCCTAGGGTTTGAGTGTGAAATCAATGGAGAAAAGCGAACACTCGAAGGATAAGAGTTCAAAAACTAGACAAGCGACGATTCGACACACTTCAGCAATCGCAAAAGTCAAGACAAAATGCAAACCAAGCGATGAAAGCAAAAAGGAAGGCTTTCCAAAACTGAAACAAGCAACAAACGAACCCTCGCGAAACAAGGCTTCGCAAGCAACCGTGTGACAGCTCAGACAAAATAAAACAAGTCAAAAGCCAAGTGGAAAAAGCAGGGGATAGCCAAACCAAGAGGTTTAGGAAGCTAATTTGGACAAAAAAGAATTTTACAGGATCAACGCGGGTGACCCCTCAACAACAAAGCGATGACAAGGAAACGTCTGTAGCAACTTTGCGCTGTCAGCGTGGAAGGACACGGATAAAGGGCGCTGGCCCGAAAGCAGGGTCAGCGTGACTGTTAAATGTATAAACGTGATGACAGGGAAAACAAAGAAGTAACTGTGCGATGTCAGCGCAGCTGTTCTGAAATAAAACGCGTTGAGGCTAAAAAAAAGTCAAAATAGAATCAAAAATCCTCAAACCAAGGCAACAGGCTTTCAAGACAATTAAGGCAGTTCCTAGGATGAACCAGGAAACCAATTAACAGCAAATTAAATCCCCAACCTTTGACAAGAAAGCAATAATCAAATCAAAAAACAAGGATGAACTACAAAGAGACAAGCAACCTCCCCAGCGGAGTCGCCAAATTGTTGGAGAGGTAAATCCCCTCTACGGATAGAGGCGATCCCTACTAGCCCAAAAGGGGTCTAGCAACAATCAAACAATGCTACTCTGCAGGTTCCTAGTTGTAATTAACAAGTGGGTAAAGGACACCTACTTGGATTCCAACGCTACGTTTGACGAAGAGATGGTCCTCTCGCTCCTTCGCTCCAGCCGATCACAGTCCTCCACTATCTTCGCGGGCGGACACCTGCACAAGCAAAGAGAGAACAAACACAAGCGTAAAATCTACTAAAAACAACTATACATCAGTCAGGAAAGATGTAATTCACATCAATCATTCATAAGACAAATTTGGAATGGAACCATAACGTAGTCATCTATCTTTATTAATCAGGAAAATAGAGTAAGGTACAACCGAAGTCTTGACGCTGAGTCCTTCTCTAGAGGGTCCAGCCAGCATGTCTTCCAAGCATTCACCTTTGAAGTATATCTCCCAAGTCAAAGAGGTCTCTCTCTCACATACAAGGCAACAAACTCATAACCTTCCTCAAGCTCTATAACAATCCTCACACAACACACAAAATGCCTACAAAGAGCAGCACTAATGCATTAAGAATTCCTTTATCAAAGTCTATATGTTCCAACACTAGCTGCTCATGGCCATGGTGGAGGCTTATAAAGGAGAAGGAGTCTCCATGAATAGTTAAAGGATGAGCTTTTCCCCAAGAAAAGTGGGTGACCAGGCGAACAGACATGCCTCAGAAAGGATGGCGACCTTTACAAAGCTAATAGACTAGTCTGGAGTCATCTGGAAGGCTGGCTGTTAGAACAAACTTGCCTAAACAGGATCAGCGCGGGCACAAAACTGGGTTGGCACGCTGACATCGCAACTCAATTACAGGAGAGGTCCGGTCAGCGCGAACTGATGCAAGCGGAGGGCGCGTTGTTTGTGAAATTTGACCAGCACGGAAAACATGTGTGCTTCCGCACTGGCAGCGCACTAGTTACATTATCATCTGCCAGTCAGCGCGGTTATTTTAGGAACAGTCGCGATGATCCAATGAACTTGGCAAAGAGGGTTTTTAGCCATTTCAGAGAGCATGAGCATGGTGGATGTGATTTTATGACACAGCAGTGAGACTGACAAGGTGACAGTGACATTTTACTGTGTAACATAAGGTTCTTCTAATTCTTCTGGTTCTTCTATTAATGGGTGGTCAAAATAAGTTTCCTATTCCTTTTCTTCGCTAGGAACTCCTAATTATTCTTGTAAAAAATTTTCACCAGTGGAGGATAGAAAAACTACTCCTGTATATGGGGATGTACAATTTTCTTCAATTATAGCTTCAGTAGATGAAGTAGGTGAAGTTTTGGATTGGATTTCTAATCTTGAGACTTCAGGAAGTCTTTGTCGACTTGCAAATGGAATTTTGGTTTGAGTAGGTGGTGTGGAATTTCTAAGTCATGGTGAAGTGAGTGGATTTGTGGGAATTAAGCTTCTTCCTCATCCTACAAATCTACCTCTAGAGTCTCTATCCCTATGCATATCATGTTTTGAATTCATAATTTTTCTCTTTTTTTTTTTACTTCTATTTGTACTTCCCCGACAACGACGCCAAAATGTTTAGCCAATTTAATGTTTTTAAATTATGAGCATAAATTATCAACCAGGGTAGGTATACTGATGAAGCACAAGTGCACTATATGTGCGAGAAGTTATTTTATGTCATTAAGATATCTATGTTATTGTTATTGATAAACTGGAAAACAACTAAGCTGTGAAATGAGATACTTGAATTACACTAGGTAGAAAGCAAATGAGATGATCAAGTTGAACCAGGTAAAAAGAAAATTAAATAATAGGATTATGCTAGGTAGAAAGCAAAGGAAATTGCTTATGTAGACAACAGTTTAATCACGAATTCCATTATACTGCATTTCAAAACATAAAACAGAGCATCCACAATTTAAATCTTAGAAATCTTAGAAATCTATTTACAATCAATAAAATACCTATAATGGACATAGGGGCCCTTCATGAGATAGATGAAAATATTTGATCAACACAACATGGAAAATATGAACCAAGTCTATTACTCACAAACAAGTTCAACAGGATGTTCTTCAAAATTTACATATAGCGGTGCACACTAAAACATAGAGCGGTCATTGCTCTTATAATATTTCTCCAAGTAATAGTATGAGAGTTTTAATCCTACATATATTTACTACAATCCCTATTAAACAAACTATATCACTAAATAATCAATTTTCTATTTGGAAAATCAAATCGATAAGATTTCAGAAAATTCAGACTCTGTCCCGGCACATAATCTTGTAGTTGACTTTGAGGTTGACTGTGTTACAGTGCAATCTTCTTGAAGGATTGGCTCAAGAGAATAGGAAATAATCTGTGAGGGGATCATTCCTCATCCATCCATATCTTCTTTTGCTTAGTTGGTGCACTCGAACCCTGTTAACAATGGAGGTAGCTGCGAAAATACGGATTAGCTGCAGAAACATGCCAATTCCTAGCTGAATGCAAACTTAATAAAACAATAAGGTATATAGACAAAATATGAAAAAGAGGACATGTAAGTTATTACGTTAACAAAACCTTGTGTCTATTGCATTTATTTAGGTGATAGGTATAGGAAAAAGGAAGAAGTATAGGCAAATAGGGTGTCAAGGTAAGGCAGTCCTTGGATTCTACATGTAACTCTTGATTTTGACCTTCTCATCTTTTATAAAGCTAACATACCTTACTAACTCCATTAATTTCCAGCCATATTCCTCCATAGTGATGTTGCCCAACTTTAGTCCGAGAAATTCCTACATTTTATTTTTATAATAATGTTCACACAAATATTTCCTTTAGAAATATTCCTTAAATTTTTGTCATGTCATCCTCTTCTATCCAAATGCTTCACTTCCTCGAGAGTTCCCACCATAGGTGAGATTTTCCTTTAAGATGGTATATATAAATTGTAGTTGGCATATTTGAAGAATAATGAAACAACTCAAAATATCCCCCCATATCCAATAACCAAGCCTCAACTTCTTCACCCTTTTTATTCTCTCCATAGAAAGTGGGAGGTTTAATATTTTTGAATCCCTCATGCAGGCTATCTTTGTAATACTTTCTCTTCATAGACCTTATTTATGATGACACACTAGTGCTATTATCCATCTTTGGTGTAATATAACCTATCTTGTGTGATCTCCTTTCTACATATAACTAATTTTGATCATCACTCTTAGCTTTATTTGAAATTCAAGCACCTCATTCACCAAATCTATGCTCATTCTAATGAGCTTGTCTAGACTTAAATTGTTGGTCCAATTCTTATTGAATTCTATTTAAGTTTTATAGAATTTTGGCATTGAGATCTTGTTTCTCCTTCACCAATATGATATTGTTAGCTTTAAAAATGACAACCTCCATCTTGAGGCTCCTCATAGTCTCCTCCAGATATTTGTCTTCCATTCTACTCCTTCCATTACCATTTGATTCAGTTCTAACATCTCTTATATTTACATCCACTACTCTAACCTCCTCTTCTGGGTTGTTAATGTCCAACATGTCTCTTGTTTCTTCAATTCTCATGGTTTCTATTGTCTTTCTGTTGTATACTTATTCAAAGAAATAGTTTGAAATTTTTGCTCAAATCAAAATTCTTAGGCCACTAGCATGTTCTGCTCTCTAATAGATTTCCATTGATTATTTACTTGCAAGATTTTGACACATGGGAAGAAAGTTACACCTTCTAGAAGTATTAACTAAGCTCAAAATTTTATTTTCAAGATTCCTATAAGTTTATCCTTAATTTATGGGGATTTACTATTACCAAATCCAATTTCAAACTTTCCATATGTATTCTGCTTGGAATTCCCTTTCTCTTGACCATTTAAGGGTAAAATTCTGACTTATGGGTGCAACGTTATGCCCCTGCAAAGTTTTTCTACTCTCGTTCCTTCTTTCACGGCTATTATAGAGTAAAATTATTCAATTAGCTCCCAAAATTAAACTTAATATTTTATTATGGTACTCACTCTATTCTCATTAGGAGAAAAATCATGCCTCAAGAACTTGATCAACTTGCATTGGCCAGTTCTATGCCCATCACATGAGCTCATTCTTTCTCAACTCCCACGTGGCATATGCGGCTACACCCCCAAGGGGTCCATCATATACTCTCAGAACTAAAACAAATTGGTTAATATATATATATATATATATTATATATATTATATATATATATATATATATATATATATATAATATCTATCTATCTATTATTATATATTATATATATATATATAATATATATATATTCACTCTCACACCCACATGGCCATGAATTACATGGGTTCGGGGTCCACCATATGGCCCATAGAACCATCCAACAACAACGATATATAGCGCAAAATTATAAGTATATAACACATACCTAGTAGATAAATGACTCACAATTGATGGAGAGATTGATGACGCAAAAATAAAATAAGGGGGGGGGGGGGGTTTCTACACGGATCCACCTCCTAAATTCACCCCCCTTCATCCAAGAACTATTCATTAGCATGACAATCAAAACGGTCAAGAAAAAATAATGGGTGGGGGAAGGTTCCCAAATGACATCAATAGAGCCGTGGGGGGGAGGGGTTTCTATGATGTCCACAAGAAGCGTGGGGGATGGGAGGGGAGGGGGTGTTCCTATGACATTAGTAGGAGATGTGGGGGGGAGGGGGTTTCTCTATCATGGTTTCGCTCTCCCCAAAACCTTACCTCATCCCCATGTTTCATCGTGGTGCGTCATCAATGTTTCACCTTTGCGGTCGACATCCATGGCTATCCTTTGCAATGCTGTGGTGTGGTCCTAGGGCCCACCACCATAATTATGATTCCTTGGTACCGTGGCTTAAATCCCCTTTAGCACTCAAAGCACTAATTCATTGGTCTTCGAGGCTCAAGCCCTCCGTCAACATAACTCTACTTACATTATATATATATATATATATATATATATAATTATTATATATACAATACAATATAACTACCTGGTAAAAAACTGTGACCTGTGACATTGACCCTGGTGCCTCAGTATATTTACTTAATTTTCCCCGAACTTCCAATTCGAAATGAGCGATGGTTGCATAGTTCATTAACACACTTCGACAAGTGCACTTATTTATAATATACAACAGTTTTATAAAACATTACATTATGAAACCCTATATAAAATATATAAAACAATATATATATATTATATATATATATTTATATATATATTATATATATATACTTTCTCCCAATCAATAGAAGTTAAGGCCTTGCACATAAATCTAGCCTTTTGATGCTAAAATGGACATTGTTTTCCTTGAAATTTTTACTCTATTCATAATAATTTTACCTTCTGAATTGTTCCTGAGCACTTATGCTCTTTTCCATGTGAATTTTAACCACTTTCACCTCTTTTAATTTCATCAAATAGTTGGTGAACAACCTGTAATTTCTCATTCTTCCTCCAATTGTGTACCAGTCAAGCCCATTGTTGTAAATTGAGCTCTGATACCACCTTGTAATGTCACCAACCTCCTACTAGCCATCGGAACCACAACCACAACACTTATAAATGCATGATTTATCTATGAATTGAAAACCATAACACACATTAGAGAACTTTTGATGTCTAAAATGAGTCTCCTAAGGAATATTATAAATAATAGTGAAAATAATAAAATAAGATTAGATTACCTCATCAAGTTTGGAGGGAAAAAGGAAAAAACTATTTTTTCAACTCATATTTTCAACTTATCTCCCTTCAATTTTACTCTAATTTTGAGAGAGAGCACTCGATGGATACAAAATTTAATTTTCCATCCAAGGAGTACCCATGTTGCTTACTTTCGATGGACCCTACTACACAAAAAATGTCAAATACATGAAAAGACATGATTGCAATAATGTTTTTTCATGTATTTGACATTTTTCGTGTAGTAGGGTCCATCGAAAGTAAGCAAAATGGGTACTCCTTGGATGGAAAATTAAATTATGCATCCATCAAGTGCTCTCTCTCAAAATTGGAGGGAGATAAGTTGAAAATACAAGTTGGAAAAATAGTTTATTATTATTATTATTTTTTATCTTTTTACCTTTTTACTCCAAAAATGGTGAATATCCCCCAATGGTTGACATCATCATATTGAATCTCATTGGTTCTTATAAAGTTGATTTTTATTATACATTTTTGTTTTGAGGCCCATGTTGTACCTCAAAATTTATATAATGACTATCTCTACGTGTGACATTACTCTATTTCCATGAATGCATTTGTAAATGTAACATAATGCCAATTTTAACACATGAATCATAATTACGACATGAACAATGGAAATGACAATTAATGGAAATTAAATAACCACATTTATCTTCATAAAATAAATTATGAAACCATTTAACATCATATTAAGTAGAATTTATGGATACATGTGTAATCAATAAATACATACAATGAAATACAAGTGAATTATAAACATTAAAGCACAAAACCCTAAAACTAGGGTTTCAACATAAAACATTAACCAACACAACACATAAAATGGAACACTTTTATTGTCAAGAAAATATGATTATATACAAGTTATCCATGTTTCATTCTCTCATAGATTACATGGTTCATGAAATTCAACCATGGGTCTGTTGAAAATAATACTAAGAGGGGGGGTGAATCAGTATTATCTAGTCCTTTTAACAATTCTTCCTTATTTATACTTTGAATTATTTTTTAATATCAGTACCATAAAACAATGAGCATGAACAAGAAAAACAGACAGTCACATCAAAGAACAC
Source organism: Pinus taeda (assembly GCA_000404065.3). Lineage (NCBI taxonomy): Eukaryota > Viridiplantae > Streptophyta > Pinopsida > Pinales > Pinaceae > Pinus > Pinus taeda. The sequence goes on along the minus strand of APFE030391681.1, from coordinate 2,131 downwards.
TAGATATAAGGTGGAAACCCAATGTGGGTGAAAACCACCTGCTGCAATATGTCTCTATCTTCTTTCAAATTAGAAACTCCTCTTTTACAATGGTCTTGTAATTGTGCAGTCCTTTACCAGTATGCAGGTTGCAACCTGCAGAGAGCTACAACTCTCTCTCGTTTTCCAGTCTCTTCTGGAAGGGAGCTACAACCCCCTACTTATTTTCTTACAAGGACCACTTTTCATAAATTTTCAAACTGGATCCATATACATCAAATGATCATCAAGTACATATAACTTAGAGTCAGCTGCAATAACCAGATCAAAATAACAGAAATGAACCCAGAACACCTTATCAACAGAAAAATTCAGTCAACAGAAGATCTTAAGTCAGATATGCAGTTTTCCTTTCACTGGCATGCGTCGCTATGCACTTCACCCTCTGCTTCTCTGCGTATACCCGCAGAGCTCCTTTTGCTGCACTGTGTGACCACGCACTGCTTCTTCTACTGCGCTGCGTACAGTACGCACCCAAAAGCACTATCGCACCGCGTACTGCCACAGTGGGCACGCACCCAAAGACACTATCACGCCACGTACTTTTGCTGTGCGTACGCACCTGAACCACTGCTGCTCTGTGCACCCACGCAGTTCGCCTGTTTCTGCTCTGTGTACCCACGCAGTCACCCTTCTTCTGCTCTGCGTACCCACGCATCTCGCCTTCTTCTGCTCTGCGTACCTACGCAGAGGCACCGTTAAACACCTGCGTACATCAGATTAGGGCCGAATTTGTAGATCACCAGTGTGCTATAGTTAGACGGATACCCAGATCTGATCAAGGGCTCGAGAGATTACCCTTCACAGATTCGCTTTCCACTTTACTTTCATATAGATCAAGATTTTTGAAACAATAACCAAAATATTTCAGAACTTAAGATATTCAACCCAAAAGCATACACAAGCCAAATGATCGCCTTTGATTTATATAGGCAAGCTCTTCCTCAAATCATGGATCATGGGGCTCAATAATAATAATAAAATAAAACAATACCACGGGCCAAAACCATGATAACAAAATACCGTCGGCTAAATACCAAGGGTTAAACATAAGGAGCCCCACGTGTGTGCGCTTTACTGCCTTGAAGTGTGTGCACTGGGGGTACGCACCTCATGAATGGGTAACCTGCGTGTCTGAATGCGGTCCCTGCACAGCGTACCTGCAAGTACACATCTTCTAAACTATTCTCCTGCGTACTTCTTAATTTTCATCATATTGAGAGCCTTGCCATGGGTGTTGCCATCAAGTACAACATCTGTAACATAAAACCATACCAGAAACATAATGCCAACAATCTCCCCCTTTGGACTTGATGGCAACCTCAAAAACTTCAGCGACATTCTCCCCCTTTGACATCAAGGGCAAAGGGTTATGCTCCCCCTTAATATGTACTAGATCTGTAAAGAAGAACCATAATCCACCAGAAACCATCAATGACCAGGAAAGAGATAGAGACATATTGCAGCTATATTCAGACCAGCTTCCATGATCTCCTTTTGTACATCCTCCATAATGCCAACAATGCATTATATGCTCCCCCTGAACCTGTACCATTCGATCTTCAACCGATCCGCAAACCAGCAAATGTACGCATGTACCCCAAATGAACCTTGCGTACAACCAACCATCAAAAGAGATTCAACAAGATGATGCATCAACAACCCCCAGCTTTTGCCTGAGGTATTCAAAGGTCTCCCTGGGCAATGGTTTGGTGAGAATATCAGCAACTTGTTCCTTAGAAGGAACATATTCCAACTTGACCTTTTGTTCAAGAACTTGTTCCCGAATAAAATGATACTTGATCGGTATATGCTTGGTCTTTGAATGCATGACTGGATTCTTTGAAATGCTGATTGCACTTGTGTTATCACATAACATGGGAATAGGTGGTGTACAAGTGATTTGAAAATCCTGCAAGATCTGCATCATCCAAAGGAGTTGAGTGTTGTTCACCCAGACATTTGTTTTGTTTAGAATAACAACCGCAGCATGAGCAGCTTCACCCCAGAAAGTTGCGGGAGTCCCTGATTCATCAAGCATAGCACGGGCCATTTGTTGGACTGTTCTGTTCATTCTTTCCACAACTCCATT
>APFE030391680.1:26867-64643 GCA_000404065.3 Pinus taeda | reverse complement strand
GCGATTGTGTAGCAGGATGATAAGTTCTCCTGTGAGGACAGGATTGATTAGTTCTCCTATCGAGGCATCCTACCCATGAAGTGGTAGGAGTGGTACCCCCTATGACGCTGACTTTGGGTCGGTTGAGACTAGTGGTACGCACTCTGAGACTGACTTCAGATCAGTGGAGAATAGTATGAGACATTCTCAAATAATTCTTCTTCTCCATGGTTCAGCAGAGCCAAGCTTAGCAGAGCAGAGCAGAGTAGAGCCAACAGAGTTGAGTAGAGCCAACAGAGTTGAGCAGAGCCAACAGAGCTGAGCAGAGCAGTGCAGGGCACTGATGGCAGAGACAGTACAGTCGGACATATGGATCAGCTGATGGAGTTCTCCCTAGTTGAAAGGGAGTGTTAAAATTGACAACTAGGGCCAAAATCCATGTGGGTCAGCTTATTTATGGCAACTGATATTTTTATTGGATCCCTCTCGTCGAGAGGTGTAGGATTGATCTAAAGATCATCCGATTCCGATAAGTATTTATGAAATTTATTTTGATTATGGAATTATTATCAAGCCGACCAGCAACTTGAGTAGGTTCAGAAGCCTAATAGAGATGCCTATTCATCATCTACGTTTTTAGTATAAATATAGAGGACTTGAAATCATTTGAGACATATATCCTATTCATGTGTTCTCCTCCTCTCCAGTCTTGGGTTTTTGGAGAAGGAGGGACACCAAGAATATACGTTGGATGATGTCGTAAATGCAGTAATGTAGGCCTTATACGTAGTCCTAGCTTATACGCTGTAATGGAGACATCAAGTCACAGTGAGAAAAGGAATTTATATGACATCAAGTAGCAGTAAGGGAAGGAATTTATATGCCATCAAGCCGTAGTAAGGGAAGGAATAAATGCAGTCTCCCAGGCAATGAAGACACATACATAGGTCATGAAGATCCGTAGGCAAATGAAGACAGAGACATCTTCACGCAGTCATAGTAGACATATCAATGCAGTCATAAAGAGTAGAAGGAAGCCGCGATCATAAGAGACCTGTAGTTGCCAAACACAGTGCGAAGATGTCATCACTACGTAGCCCTAAACTACAATGCCCTTAATGCTGTAAAGAAGAAGCTATAGTCAGAAGTATCCGCAGTAAGATGGAGCCGCAGGCATAGAAGAGGAACTACCATAAATGATAGTCGTAGTGATAACGGAAGAGCCACTGTCAAGCATAAAAGAACCACAGTCAAGCACGGAAGAGTCGCAGTCTTAGTTGCAGATAGGTAAGATAGCTGCAACCACTATCAAGTGATCAAAGGTCTCTCTACACCTCGAATGTTGAAAGACAGACAGACTAGATATTGAATTATGGGCTAAATGATACAACGATCTCTCATGTATAGATTTCGCATGAACTAAGGAGACTATGTATCTATCGCAGTCTCGATCAGTATACTGATATATATGTTTCCTTGTCCATGTCAAAGGAAATATGTATGTGGTTGTAAGAAGTTCCAGCTAAGGCTCAGGAATGATTCATATATGGTATAACAAAATTTGGATTGTTGTAGGTGACATCATGACGATAGAAAGAATGTTTAATTTAGGATAGCTGGAAGGAATCTGGAACTATAGCCTAGCTGCTTTGCTAGGCTGCAAGCCATAGAAAGCAGCTAAGGCTGAAGCATGAAGGTATTGCAAACTTGATGTAGCTACGTAGTATTGTAGTTGGATGATTAATGATGGGCATATTAGTAAAGGAGCAACATGATGATGAATGAGATCATGAGCGTCGGTAGCTTGATGATGAATAAGACCATGGAAGATGCAGCATGAAGCTGAGAGCAGCTCTATCATCAAGGTTCAATACATGTGATAGTGCAACAAGGTGTCACAAGATAATGTGCAACAAATGAACGAGAGGCAGCACTACGATAGGTGGAGCCGTCACCTTGGAGAATCAGTTGAAGTAGAATGTCTTCAAATGATCTCATTGTTATACGAAATGATCTATGCTAGATCTAGATAAGTCAAAGTGTTGAATTTTGTTGAAAATGTACTATCTCTCTCTCTCTCTTTCTCTGCCGAACTTTGAAGAACATAAAAGAAGAATTGATCAAGGGTTTCCCCACATTGTGGGGTTTGTCCCTGGCTAGCGCCACATCTTGTGTCCTCTTGTCTTGGCTTGTCTTCTGCAATTTATATTTATGTTCTATCTGCAGTTTACTTTAATGTTGATGTGATTGCTAATCTGGAAAAGAATTTGGAAAATTAAAATAAATTGCTCTAGCATAAAACATACCTAAATTTAACACAGAGAAATATAATGGCATTGAAATCTCCTCCTACTTGTTTGGATTTTAGGAGGACATAATATTGCAATAACAATATGCTACAGAGAGAAAAAAAGATGGCCAAAGGGCATCTCTTCATGGGGTAGTGGGATTCTGCATGAAGGCACAAGTAGATACCATGCAATCCAAAACCCTACATGGAGAGAATCAAAATTGCTCTTATACTCACAGAAACGACCATGCAGGAATGTTAGACCAAGGTGCCCATGACTGGCCTACTTAGAGAATGGCAGAGAAGAGGGCGTGATTCTAAACAACAAAGACCTACAATTGGGGGGGGGGGGATAAAGACACTTGAAAAATAAAGAAGACATAGTGCAGAGTTGACAAGCGCTGGAAAATGCCCAGACCTCACAAGCTCTAATACCACTGTTGGAATGAACAAACCAGAATTGAATGATAAGCATGAATTGCATCATTATTCACAAAGATGATCACATAAATACATTGTGTGACTGTTGGATTCATCTTCCAAGGTATCTTGGACTCCCCTTGACGATTCACCTTCCATAGCATAACCCTTAGGTGTCCAACACAATCATTTTGTTATGTTTTTATTCTCTAAAATAAGTTTTTAGTTCGAGGGATTTAATCCCTCTTAACACTTGAGAGATTGAGGGTTCAAATTAATTTACATTAGTTATTATTATTATTATTATTATTCCATGATAAATATCTTTACATTCTATATGGAGAATATACATGTTTCAGTTCTCGAGGGATTACCCTGTCTCAACAACAAAGCTCATGATGTCACTTGCAGGAACTAAACCTAGGCGAGAATGATAACGATCATTTCTCTCAACCATTAGAGATAAACCCTATAACACATCAATTTTTATTATCTTTAAGAAGTTGCAATTTTTGGGGGTTTTCTTTTGATTTGCATGTGTCTGCATGAATATTTACCAAAGAAAACTCTATGAGGAAACTTAAGCGACATTTTTTTAATCAGTGACTAGCATCCTTAATATATCTACCAATTTACAATAATTCCTCTTTGTAACACTCCTAAAAGGTTTAGAACTAAGTCCACGGGGTCTTGGATAGACGGTGATCGAGTGCTTTGTTAAGGCACTCCTTGATGTGAAGTCACTGGTTCAATTCCCCCCCCTGATCAAGGTGATATATTGGACATGTTGAAGATGTAGTCTTGCCAAACTTACAAAAAAAAGGTTTGGAACTAAACACTTGTTAGGCACTTGCTAATGTTGTAATCTATCTATAATATGTTTCAAACATTTTTGGGCATATTTTTCGGTCAAATTTACCTAAAATTCAGCAAGAATTTGTTGGAATCACAAGTTTAAGTTGTGAACTCTCCATAATCCGAGTGCCTCCTAGTTTTTAAGAGTGTTGAATCCATATATATAGTCAAAAAAGCATTTCAAACAACAAAAGATCAAAATTTAACAAAAAATTGTTTCGCTAGATTTCAGCCAAACACTTTAAAACATATAATAGTTGAACAATGCCCTTGCAAACACATAACGAACCTAGTACTCTTTAACATTAACAACAACTTATCAAATTAACCTTAAACCCACACAAAATTGTTCACCTTAAACCACACAAAATTTAAAATTTCCATTTTCTTTTTGTTTTTATTAATTATGGTTTTATCAAATTAACCTTAAGCCCACACAAAATTGTTAACCTTAAACCCACACAAAATATAAAATTTCCATTTTCATTTATTATTATTATTAATTTTGGTTTTATCAAGTTAACTTTAAATCCACACAAAATTGTTAACCTTAAACCCGCATAAAATATAAAATTTCCATTTTCATTTTTGTTATTTTTTTTTGTAAGCTTAGTAGTACCTTTCATTCGTTCATCTATAAACAAGTAGGTTACAAATATATGGTTCGTTCGGTGGCCTCAACCTGCCTAGTGGGAAACCATGTCTGTTGGCCACCAAATCACATTATAAGCCATCCAAAACATAAATAGTTAAGTGTTTTTAACCAAGCCTTATAAGGCTGATAGTCTGGAAACCAACTAATAAACATCAGATTGAAATCATAAATGCTACCCGACATAAACATAAAAAAAAGCCAAAATTAACAGTCATAGCCTCGACCCATTACTCATCCGACGATGCCACCAGAGCAGGGCCTTTAGCACTTAAACCTGGTAATTTAGAGTACGACAGGTATGGGATATGTCGCTCGATGCAGCCCAGATGAGTGTTCTGGTTTTGCAACTGACGTTGGATAAGATAGAACTTGTTTTGAATGTCTTGTAGTCTCGACTCGACCTCACTGTGTGCTATTGTGCTGGTGGTCGCAACTATTGCTTTGGCCACTATGTGCTTCATTAACCAGTGAAGATGAATGGACTATTTGAACAAGGTGAGACGGTCGAGCGTGTACCCAAGGTTTGTGATTAGTTCCCCCCCAGTCTTCGACTGACGGTTCAAGCTCAACTTGCAAATTCAACTCTACCTCCCAGTTCACAACCAATTGTTTCATTTGCGTTGAGGTCCCTTTGCAGTACACCTTGACCATGGCCTTAAGATTCTCAAAATTTGTTTTACGACAAATCTGCCGCGCAGTCTCCTACCGCACAGTCCCCTGCTGCGCGATCCCCTATCGCTCAGTACCCCTTTGCGTCGTCCCCTGTTGTGCAGTCACCTGTTGCGTAGTCTTCACTGCTTAGTCCTCAGCCGCATGGTCCTTTGTCGCTCAGTCCAACCAAAAGATGGATCTACATCTTTTCCTTTATCTTTTGGTGTCATTTGCCTCGACCTGAGCCTCCACTGCGAGGCTGAGACTTCACCATGTCTGCCAAGGTCGGGCCCCCTTTCTTCACCCTTCTCCCACTTTCTCGTGCTTGTGACCCAGCCCACTATACAAAGGCCAACAATGAAGATAAAGTAGGCAGACCTGGAATATAATTTGTATAGAGAATGCCCGAAAAACATGCAATAACTTAATGAATGGTTGGAAAAACAAATGCAACGCCAGGAAACATTGCGTCCCTTCAGAATTCCACCACCCGAGCCAACAAGCATATATAGTTAATAACCCTCTGGAGGTGGGAAGTATCACGAGAAAAAGAGTAGGGTCCACCATACCCCCCTGAGCCCTGAGTCCGTAGACTTGGCCCTAATCGTTTTCCAAAACCCTTGCTCTCCACAGGGTTTGCCCCGACAATTCAAGCTTAAATTGAGAATTGCAATTATCAACATGCAGAGAAAACATCATGATAAAAAACCAGAAACCAGTAAACATGCCCATGCGAGAAAGAAGATTGACAAAAAATATAAAAATCAACATCACATAATCAAGAAGGCCTATATTGCCAGTCACAAAAACTGCTAATTTATCCAGTGTTTCCTTTCCCTTCCAGGCGCAAAGTTTATCCCAAGTAGCCACCCCCCACCCAAGATACAGAGATAGCATTATAACATACCAGATTTTATACGTCAACCTTGAGCAGAGACCAGTAACAACTGGGTACTCCTCTCGCATTCCCGATGTTGGGAACTTGTAACCAACAAACTTGGGCTCCTTAAGACGCTGAGGACCCGTATTTATACACTGGATATGAGGTCTTAACTCCACCTTCGCTCCCACTACTTGTAGGTGCCAAGGATTACCAACTTTCACGTTGTGGATCTACCAAGATCTGCGACATGCATATTATCATAGTAAATGTGCGTGTGAAGATGTGGGGATACCACCCACCGCCCCGAAACATTAAAAACTCTGTCATATTAATCAAACCCAAACAAACCTCCAATTATTTCTCACGGAATTTTCATTTTTTAATATTATTAATTCTAATTGATGTATAAAAATATAGAATGACGTGATCACAACATTAATCATTTATCATTTGGCTTAATCATTTGTGCCAATATTTGCGTACTACTTTGTTTGATACACCTTTTAAAATATAATAAATGAGATGATAACATGAGGATTGGGTTACCATATTTCATAATAGTAACTGGTACAAAATTTTCTTGGTGTGTGACCTGCAATTTTTTAAAATATTGAAATATTTTCAATAAGCATTTAGCATGGAATAGTTGCTATATTTGCATGTTTCCAATGAACACAAACAAGGGGTCACTATGCCATCTGAGATGCTTTTAATAAATACCAGTGAGATATTATAATTTTGTGGGTATGTTTCACCAGTTATAAATCATTTGGCTAAGAGGATGACATTAGGTGTAATTATTATACCCTCCGGAAAAAAAAGTGTGTAATTATTATACCAAAGTTACTTCTAACTTGTATTTGATTAGTGCATAATACACGCTTATTTTGTGAAATTGTATTAATTATTTTCTTGGAAAATCTGTCATGAAAAAATTTAGTTGTTTTTGGAATGATAGTGAGCGTAAATTATTCATATTTTAGTTGTTTTTGGAATGACACTAAGTGTAAATTATTGATATTGAAATTATTCATATTTTAGTTGTTCCTGGAATGACAGTAAGTGTAAATTATTGATATTGATTATTATTAAGAATGGATAGATGGAATATTAATTAGAAGAGATTTCAATTAAGGTATGTAATAAAAATAATTAATATAAAAATTATTTTGAGAATTTTTATTTGAAATTTAAAAATTTAACCAATTGAATTAATTTATTAAAATAAAAGGAGATTAATTTATATGAAGTAAACATATCATATAGAAAAGGGGAGAAGAGGAAATTATATTTTATAATTATATTGATTATTATATAATGTAACAAAATAGATGTATTGCATTTTTATTTCACATAAATAATTTGAGTCGGTTTAATGGTTAAGTACATGTTTTTCCTTCTAAGAAGTCACATGTTCAAATATGACGGTTTAATGGTTAAGTATATGTTTTTCCTTCTAAGAAGTCACATGTTCAAATCTGACGGTGTAGGGTACGTACACCTCTATAGATATTAGTAATCAAATTGTTGTATGGGGATGAGACAAGGAGTAGGGTATGTACCCCTGCATAGACATTAGTAATCAAATTGTTGTGTGGGGGTGGACCCCTTGTCCAATAAACAAAGAGGTTTCATACACAAATTGTCCCCTCATAACCCACAAATAAAAGGAGTCTCAAACACCAATTTAATATATAATTTAACTATGTTCTTAAAATTAAATTATTATTTTTATTAAAATTTTCACATAAATAAATATATTCTTATTACAACCAATAAATTATTATATTAATAAAAGATAATCTTTTTGAGACATGGTTTCACATAATCACATCGAAATTCATTCGTCGCATTTCAAACTAACATTCATTCGTCACGTGTTTCAAACTAGCAAGTGTTTTCAAACTAACATTCATTCGTCACGTGTTTTCAAACTAACATTCATTCGTCACGTGTTTTCAAACTAACATTCATTCGTCACGTGTTTCAAACTAGCAAGTGTTTTCAAACTAACATTCATTCGTCACGTGTTTCAAACTAGCAAGTTTGGTTCATCGTCACGACAAGATGAAGAACCACACCTTGATTCATCGTCATGAGAAGATGACGAACCACACCTTGGCAACAGATTAAATAGAGAAATCAAGCATTCCAATGACTAGAAAGAAACAACTAATTTAACCGAATGAAATAACTAATTTAACCAAAAAACAACTATAATTAATAATGATCCCAAACACTTGATAATGATCACAAAAACTTTAATTCTATAAAATTCTTTATCACATATAAAAACTTAATACAATAATAAAACATACGCTTAATGCAATAATAAAACATTACAAAATTTAATACAATGATAAATCTTTTTTAAAGAGCAAACCATCCTTTTAACTAATTTTAATCACTTATTTTTGCCTCACAAATAAAAAAAATTCTCATAACTCATAAATAAAAAATAATAATGTTAAACACCAATATAATGTCTTATTAACTATATTCTTAAAATTGAATTATTATTTTTATTAAAAATTTAGACATAAGTAAATAAACATATTCTGTTACAAACTATAAATCATTATATTAAAAATAAGAGAATCTTCTCTATCACCTATAAACCTTATTTTCTAAGGGGAAAAATATTTTTAAACAAATTTTTATTTCTTAATTCCTTTGTAGCCAACCGTCTTATCTAAATATAGAAACCCAAATAGAAAGTAGCAAATCACGAACAAGGGCATTCACACCCACCAAAATGGCGATGAGACATGTCAACATTTGACCAAATTTATTCACCGAACCGTCTTGGCAGATGCTGGAACATTCCTCTACCCATTATTCCACGTGGAAAAATCTCGACCACCAGCGTCGTCCGCGGACGGCCTAAGCTAAGTTTTTCGCATCAAAATTTACATACAGGAAGGTCAATAGGCGGTGCGGAAGATTTGTTATACTCTTCGTCAATGTTTACCACTTGAGTTCACAATTTAGGTCCGCCGGTTTTTGAAGGGCGGACACCAGTAAAGCATATTCCAGGATCCACGGTATTGATACAACGCCGAAGGATTTTGTTTAAACAGCTCCCTATATAAACCAACATACAAATATAAACAAGCTACGAAAGCATTGAATACTTCTCGCTTGCTTCCTCTGCGTAATTTCACTGCATTGCTCGAGCTTCAAACATTCAGGTAAGGTGCCCAAAATCCCCTTTTTCCCCTTATCTTACCGTTGTGGATCGTTTATCATTGGAATTGTGATCGATATTTGGGTAATGACTCGGCCAATACATTTATCTGGGTATTGATTTCCACTGGCATATTGATTTGGGTTTTTATCTGAACTGATACATTTATCCGGGTATTGTTTTGCACTGATAAATTAATTTGGGTATTCGGTTTCTTTGCTGTGTTAAAATGCGTGTTGGATTCCTTTGACGAAATTTATTGGGCATGTGGGTTTTGCTGGATTTATGCCAGGGGGCTGTGGATTTTGAGTTATGGATGTAAAGTCTGACGAGATTTTTGTTGTCTGTTTGTGATTTAGAAAATGAGTAGCACCAATTTCTCATTCAAGTTGGCTGATCATCCTAAGCTTCCAAAGGGGAAGCAGTTAGCTGTGGTAGTTTTGGACGGTTGGGGCGAGGAGAAACCGGATCAGTACAACTGTATTCATGTTGCCGAGACTCCCGCCATGGATTCTCTTAAGAAGGTACCTTTCTGTGGTCTAGCTCTTCTCTATCCTTGATTATCCAGTTTCATTTCTATGTTGGATTTCCAATAATGGTGTGCCTCAGGCGTGCTTACTTTTACAGAACTTTTATTCATGGATCTGATGTTATGCCTTATGAAGCAATGCCTTATTCTTCAGCATTTTTGCGTCTGGTACATCTGTTCTTGGCTAGATCACATCGTCGAAGTCACGTATTTCCACAGACGGGGATGACAGGGATCTTTTATCTTTGGAAGTGCTTAAAGAAACATGCTGGTCAATCCCCAGGCAGAATGTTCTGACTCTCTAATTTGTCGTTGAGAGTGAGGAAGGGGTTTAATCATCTGCACCGCCAAGAGCGGGCGACCTTGGCCTTAGGTGAGAGACCCGAGGGGTATCTACCCTGCCAAAATTGCTCGGTACTTGCACCTGGCATGATCTCTCTTTGAATTTCATGCCATGCTGGTGGGTAGAGCATAGGGAGAATGAAAACCTGGTGAACTGTTTAATGTTCTGTTGACCTCACAAGTGAACCGTTACCTGTCCATGATTAATGGTCTTATATGAAACTTTTCCTCGTTTCAAACAATAAAGATGGCACGTACAAAATAGATAAATGCCTTCGTGCATTTGATCCATATGGCCCAGAAGGACTCATTATTTTTCCAGGAACCAACTTTGTTATTAATGATCTACACAGTTTTTTCCATGGACTAATGGCATAGTTAACCATAGAGTACAGTGCATAGAGCTTCCATACGTTATTTCTCAAAATTGAATGTTACTATGAGCGTTTTCCAAGTTTCTGAGGGGGTCTTTGTCTCGAGTTCAACCGTGCATTTGTGGCATGTGCTAAGAACAAGATTTTGATAATCTGTTGTACATGCTATATATGTTTCTGTGCCTTCTTGTGCGGGCTCTTTACTTACTAGGGTTCATGCCTTGCTTTAACATTTTTTTTGAAAGTTTTATAAACAATGCTTCTCGTGAATGGCCGACTAAAATTTAGTTCAATGCAACTGATTCTGGACCCGGTTGTCCAACAATAACTTTACTTTCTTGTCTGTTTTCCTGAGTACTGAACATCTTAGCATCAAACAGACATGGATTGTTAACCGAATATTTGAGGTATGTATTTAACATTCTATAGTTGTTACCAACTTTTTTCGATGAGAGATGATTTTATCAATGTCCATGGGTGGCCAAAAATAGGTCAATTGGACTAAACAGTACGTAAAGTCATAACAGTAATTAGGTTGTACCACAACAAGTCTTGAGTATCAAAAGAAAAGAGATGCGAAAGAAGAAAAATGGTCATGAGTAGGATGAAATATACTGAGAAGGTAAATCGTAGAAGAGAGACACTACACTAAAGTAGAAATAGATGTAGAAGTGAAAGAGAGAACATCCTATCGTAAAAGGACCACTGCAATACCTGATAATGTCCTCTGGGGAATTCCTTGGACTCAGGGAACCTAGCTGGGTAATTCTGGAAAGGGCTGATGAGCTGAAACTCTCATAATATCCTAGGCCCAAGAGTGGAATCTGGTAATGAGTGTTTGACTGCCTGATCTGTAAATGGAGATGTGCTTGTTATGGAACAAACTAGATCAGGTATGTCTATGATTCTGTGCGGCTAGATTGTTCCCTAGGAGAGGAGGAAGTGTACACTTGTCTCACAGACATAATGGCCCCTGTATCCATGGGTGGGTATCTGCACGGTGCTTAATGCCCCCAATTTTTAAGATAGGCTGGAAGAAATATGATCAGCTTGATCGAACTGGACCTGGATTTGCCTGTAATGTCTGCCATCTATGTGTGATCAGCTCCTGGATATAGAGAGATAGAACAGTGAAGCTATATGATTTCTTCTTGAATTGGCTGAAAATTAAGGTTTTTCTTGAAAACCTTGGGCATTGAGATGTCTGTCTTAATGGTTAGGCCATACTTAAAAGTAGTATGAGATTTTCCTGCAACTGTGCTGTGCCCATTGTCAAGTCATTTTTTGTAAACTTGTATTTAAAAAATTTCCCATTTAGGTCTTCGAAATTCAGTTGCTATAAATGCTTAGGAAATTTTTCCAAGTTGTTTTTCGATTTGCAGGATAGCATGTATGATTAAACTTTTGTTAGCCTGTGCAATCAAGGTTTTGTTCTATGACTATCACTAGTTCACTGCATCACGTGTTATTATTCTTTTAGATAATTTTTCTTATATCCTTCTATGACTTGCATGTCATTTAGTTCAATTTGTAGCACTACTCAGAATATCTCATGTGACAGGGGGCTCCAGAGAAATGGACACTGATCAAAGCACATGGACCTGCAGTTGGACTCCCTACTGAAGATGATATGGGTAACAGTGAAGTAGGTCACAATGCTCTCGGAGCTGGGAGAATATTTGCTCAAGGGTAAGCAATTACAGATTTTGTAAATGTCATGCTCTTGCATCGTGTAGATGGAAAAGTTTTCTAGGCATGTTCTTGTGTAGAAGTTCTTGGCTTGCAAAATTGCAAATAACTATTTAGTCTTCTTTGTACTGGTGGTTGCCATGGAGTTTTATCTGGTAAAACTTAGTCTTTATGCTTTTGTGTTTGTAACTGACCAATCAATTTTGACTAGTCCTTTAAGACAATGGTCAATTCAAGGTGAAGGATGCCATATAGGTCAAAATAATGGATGAGCTCTAAGATTTTTGTATCATCTGCTGTATTGTTTTTTTTTTCTTTATTGAGGCTCCAGATGAGAAGGCTTTGATTCAATTTTGCAGTGTTATCTAGGGTGTGAGCCAATTTCCTTGGATGTATCTATCCCTTCATTATTTGTAGATCCAATCTTTTTGGCTGTGTTGTTTGTTTGCTTCATTTTGAGGCTCCAAATGAGAAAGGTCTGATTTATTTTTCCACTATTATTCCTTCAATAATTGGAGATTCACCCCAACTGGAATTCTCCTGTTAATTTTCTTAAAACTTTGGGTGCAGAGCAAAATTAGTGGATTACGCTCTTGCCTCTGGCAAAATCTATCAGGGAGAAGGGTTTACATACATTAAGGAGTGCTTTGAAAATGGCACACTTCATCTCATTGGCCTTTTGAGTGATGGTGGTGTCCACTCACGTTTAGATCAGTTGCAGGTATCCCATAACTATATATGCTTTATTATGAGTTGTGTTTCTCTTGAATTCTTGTGGATAGGACATTCGCTCATCTTTAAGTTCATGAGAAACTTTGATGCTCAAACATTTTATCTTCTTTTTCTAGTTTTTCATATTGATCAACTACTCTTGCAGTTGCTTTTGAAAGGTGTTCCACAACATGGTGCAAAAAGGATCCGAGTGCATATTCTCACTGATGGTCGTGATTGTCTGGATGGGTCAAGTATTGGCTATGTAGAGACACTAGAGAATGATCTTGCTGAGTTACGGAAACAAGGTGTTGATGCTTTAATTGCCTCTGGTGGAGGTCGCATGTATGTGACAATGGATCGCTATGAGGTAAAATTGAAGTTCCTTGATTTTCAGTTCTTACTTGAAACCACTAATAACATTTTCTATACAATTAATTTGCAAGTTATGAGTCCCTGAACATATATTGTAGCTTTGATGATGCTTTTAGGGATATAAAAGATTTCCTTTATAATGAAATGTCTTTTCCTGTTACTCTTATTGTGTTGCATGGACATGTTGAGCTTGCATTTATTATAATAGGTGGGAATTTGAAATTTGATAACATTTTTGGCAGAATGATTGGGGTGTGGTCAAACGAGGCTGGGATGCCCAGGTTTTGGGAAAAGCACCTTATAAATTTAGAAATGCTGTGGAAGCAGTCAAGAAGCTTCGGGAAGCTCCAAATGCTAGTGATCAATATTTACCTCCATTTGTCATTGTCGATGAAAATGACAAGGCCGTTGGACCTATTCTTGATGGAGATGCAGTGGTGACCATTAATTTCCGAGCAGATCGTATGACTATGGTTGCTAAAGCATTCGAATATGAGAATTTTAGTGCATTTGATCGAGTTCGGTATCCTAAAATTCGATATGCAGGAATGCTTCAGTATGATGGAGAGTTAAAGCTTCCGGCTCATTATCTTGTTTCCCCACCAGATATCGATAGAACATCAGGAGAATATCTTGTACACAATGGGATACGGACATTTGCATGCAGGTTTGTTAGAACTTAGATTTTATTTCTCCAAATTTAATTTTATTCCTGCAACAAATTTAAGAAACTGAATTAGTTGTCCAAGTGACATGTTTTGATGGATGATATCTTTACTGCCTAGTTTCCCTGTAAATGATTAGCAATATGTGCGAAGGTAATCTGATGATTTCTCTATAAAGCTTGGGGGTTTTAGGCTTTCACTATTTTGATCTTATTTCTGGAGAAATAATTGGACGACTGTAGCTTTGAAGTTTTCTTGGAATTGAGTACCCAGGAATTTCAATTAGCAAATTACTTGATTACAACATTGCTTATATGCGATTCCAATTCCGAAGTTGTCACCTATCACATCTGATATTGCAAGTTCAGTCTGTGTATTAGGAGTTAATACCATGAAATCCAAATTCCCTGATCACTAAGTGTGGTTTGTGGCAAAGTTTTCTGGTTTATTCGATAAAGTTAGTGGTTTTTTGTCTCTGCGAGTGCTATGAGCATCCTTGAAAATTGTCCCCTGCAGTTGTCAGGTTTTAGATTCCATTACTTGGAGAAGCTAAGCACCTCTTTTTTTCTCAATAATACTGTTGAGCAAACAACTTTAATACTTCTTATCTAGCATATATACTTTATTGTCATATCAATTGGGGGAATTGGATGTTTCACGCTTCAGTTCTGCTCTCTTGTGCTGCTGAAGGAAATCTACGTCACTATCCAATGCCAGAAATAGCATACTGATTCCCTGCCAGGTATTCTGGAGATATATTTTTAACAGGGTTTGTGTATTGAATGTTGTAGCCTATCCTTCTAACATTGATGTGTCTACCTAATCTTATTATTTTTTATGATTTATCTGTGCTCTGCCATTTTTTACCTTTGCTTTTCTCCGTCCTGAAGTTGAAATTTAAATATATCACAATTCTAATAATATCACCAGACTGGATTGGGTTGGGTATAAATCTGATGTAATTGCAGAACCCATCGTTCTGTTGACATAAATTTAAGAAGACTACATTTTCATGGAACCATGAATGCCAACTTTGTCCTTCAAAAGTTTCTGTATTAATTTCTTTTAATGCAGCATATGAACCTGTAAATCTCAACCAACTTACAGCTCCAAATTTTGGCCAAATTCAAGATTTATCAGATACAATGTGTTCTTATTTATTTTTTAAATGTGGTATTGAAATTATTTTTGCATATGATTATTGAGGCGCAAGAAATTCTTTAAAATGGTTGTAATTTCACAGTGAAACTGTAAAATTCGGTCATGTTACATTTTTCTGGAACGGCAACCGATCCGGATATTTTAGCGAGGAACTGGAGGAATATGTGGAAATCCCAAGTGATTCAGGAATCACATTCAATGTCCAACCAAAAATGAAGGCCTTGGAAATTGCTGAAAGAACCAGAGATGCCATATTGAGTGGCCGTTATGATCAGGTGATGCATTGTTGTTAATTGGAGCCACTTTTAAAATTATGTTCTAAATATTGCACAAAACAAGTGACAACTTTCATCATGACTTTACAGGTTCGTGTGAATCTGCCAAATGGTGATATGGTAGGGCACACTGGCGATATAGAGGCAACGGTTGTTGCGTGTAAGGCTGCTGATGAGGCTGTAAAGGTAGCAACTAAACTTCTATTCTGCCTTCTTCCATACGTTTGATGTGAACATCTAGTTCATACTGAATTGCATGTGCGTTTATGCCTGCGTTTGTGTCTGTACACTGTATCCTTTCCTGTAGCCAGGGAAATCGTGGGCTTTTCCAACTCTTACCTGTATGTGCGTACCCCAGGGCATGTATGCATCCATAAACTTGCACATACCTTTTAACAGGTCCGCATGCTTACCTGCTTGTGTGCAGTCAAACATGCATTTGTGGGTACGTCATTTGGTCCTATAGCTTGTCGGGTTCATGAATGTAAGTTTAAATCCCCGTGCACACACATCAGAAAATGATCAGCTTGCTGCATAGACATGATCAGAGAGCAAAATGTTTTGGTATTCTATAATGCACATAGAGAAGTGAACTGCAGTCTGCAGCACAAGATGGAAGAAATATGTCACATGGATGGGTGACCTATAAAAAAATAAGCATAGATCCAATACAGACCTGGATCTTCCCTTTTCCTAGGTTTTGCCGAAAATTTGTAGTGAAATGAATATGTTTGATAGGGGTCGATTTTTGTTTAGGCACTGCTTATGTATTGGTTGAGTTAAGCATCCATTTCCGAGATCAATAAAAAATATGTTTGTCCTCTTGTTCTCACTGTGTAATCTATATATTGACTATTTTTTTTCTATTTTTGTACAGATTATTCTGGATGCAATAGAACAAGTTGGCGGCATCTACCTTGTTACGGCAGATCATGGAAATGCCGAGGATATGGTGAAAAGAAACAAAACAGGTCAACCGGCGAAGGATAAAGATGGAAAGATTCAAATTCTGACTTCTCATACTTGTTCCCCAGTAAGTCTAAGCTCCACTTAATGTTTGTCATTTTCTCTTAGCTGATGCATATTAAAACATCTAACTTTCTTATTCTCATTCCTTGGCAAGTTTTAATGTGACATATCTGATGATCACGCTACCAAGTGTTGTGTTGAAAAGTCAAAGGCATTCCTGAAAGGGAATGTGAAAAGTTGACGTCTCCACTAATACAATAGCTTAGACATCTTAGAAAGATCCGGAGATTGAAAATACGCTCTTACCGTCTTTCCACAACCCCTCCCCTCTACTGGATTTTCTATAGCTTTTCAGCTCGATTTTATTTTAACTTCTGGATTGTCTTGGGAGTGCTTCTTTATTTTCATTGTTGTAGTCTTTTTCCATACTTAGATTCGCAAATGGATCAACAGTTAATTGATCTTATGTCTTCTTTCTCACTCCCTTTCTGTCTTACCACCCAGCATTTTCCTGTTGGAATCCTCTCGTCAATCTTAACTTTGGCTCTGTGGTTACTTGTAGGTCAGTCTGCACATCTTTTTCTTTTCTTAGTCCTATTATCTGAGGGAGGTGAGGCGTGTTGGTGTTTATCCAATCTCATCATGTTATGAATTGCTGGCGACAGTCTGCAAACAAATCTCTGTTTTCCTGCATGATTATTTATTTCACGTTCTTGGTCTCCATTAAATGGTTAGCAGACAAAAGCTGCCTTGCATTAATATGATTAGGACCAGTTAAAGCTCTCTTGGAGTTTGGATTTGTGATTACTTGTGGGCTAGCTTGCACAAGTTTATCTCAAAATCACTAGACTTAACGAGACTCATTTTGGCTCTGAGCCAACCCGGCAAAGATTGCACCATGCAAATTATAAAAAATATAGATTTTCAAGAAAAACACTATCCAAACAATATAGATTTTCAAGAAAAACAATATCCAAACATAAACAGAGTATAACATAGTATATCGTGGTCAACTTTGATATCTATTATCATATCCCTAATCTTAAAACTTTCTTAGAAAAGAGAAGTGGTGAAGAATTGTAGGGACGAGAAACAATTCGTTCGATTTGTGGGTCAACTCGCGATTTCTGTCATTACATGTTGAAAATTAATAAATTATGTTTTCCTACGTGATAGTTTATTGCATTTTCTTGGCTTATCAAAGGATCAAGGGACAACACTCGCTCTTCCAATAACCTTACGAGGATCAGTTAAAGTTATGTTAGTTTCTAATAACATGCATTTGTGCAGGTACCAATTGCTATAGGAGGTCCCGGACTTACGAAAGGAGCGAGGTTTCGTACTGATTTGAAACAGCCCGGGCTTGCAAATGTTGCCTCCACTATAATTAATCTCTTGGGATTTGAGGCTCCAAGTGATTACGAGCCAACTTTGATTGAAGTTGCCAGCAATTGATCTACGAGTCAAATATGGCAATTTTTGGAAGCCAAGATTAGTAGGTCATTTCTTAAATTTGTCATAATTGTTCTGTTCTTTCAGAATGCACCCTGAGAATAGAATCTAGATACAGTAAATGGTTAGTTCTGCGGCTTTTTGCGAATAAATTTATGTTGTGAGTAGCATACTTATTCAAATGATACTATTTTATCAAGATGCTTGTGATATTTCCTTTGTAGGAGGAAATTTAATAATATTAGATTTTGATCTTGTGATATGCTTCTTTTGCTAAAGGCAAAAATTTATGTATCTATTATATGTTCGTGTATTTTGTTTCTGGAGTGTTCAAAAGCTAGTGGGAAAATATATTCCCCATCCATGTTAGTTATGCCCATACCATATATTTAATTTCTCAGAAACGATAAAAAGGCACTGAAAAAGTCCATTCTATATTTTGCCAACTGTAGATATTAGAATGACACACTGGAAGCATGACAAGTTCCATTGAATCACTCGAGTATTTCAACAACAGTTTGTAAAATGGAATCACTTGTAAATTTTAAAATCTAATGGAAAAAATCCATGCTATATTTTGCCAATTGTAGATATTAGAATGACACACTGGAAGCATGACAAGTTCCATTGAGTCACTTAGTACTTGTAAATTCTAAAATCTAATGGAAAATTCCCAACTAGGCTATGTGCAAGGATGTGAATTTTATATAATTGTGACTGAATTAAAGGTGAAATTGTTTCAATCTTTCGTTTCTTGTCACCTCTGGTTTTACTTATCCCAAGTTCCATCCACCCCTTATGAATAATATTGATTACTTTGTAGCGGAAACAAAAATGAATTTGATTAATATTCAGTAATAATTGAAAAAACGATGGTAGATGTGACGATAAAAGAAGGAAGTGCAGAGTAATGGGTGTGCCAAGGCCTCTGTGCAAGAGCAGTTTTTAGTTTAAGGAAAAAAAACTAATTCTGTTTAATGCTTAAAATGTATTTAAAGCACTTGAAAGCTTTGATAGCTGCAAGACAAACTCCGAGAGGTAAGAGTCATTGCATTGGTGGTTCAAAAATTCTTCAAGCAGGATGTCTGCATGAGGTTAAACAGCAAGTCAGGATATTGGAGATCTATATTTGAAAATAGGAGAGACCACTGGTAGATTATTGATAATTCTGTTTACGGGTTAAAATGTATTTTAAGTACTTGAAAGATTTGATAGTTGCAGGACAAATTCTGAGAGAATTATCATTGCATTGGCAGTTCGAAATTCTTCATGCAGGCATCGCAACATTATTTGTCCGTGTTGTGTGAAAATCAATTTGAGGCTTGAAGCTACTTACCCACTTGAATGTAGTTTGATTGAATTTAGTTTTGATTTGTTATTAAATTGCGATTTTCATATATACTCTTTCTATTATACTATAACATACAAAATAGTAAATAAAGAAAATGACCATTTCACACGATAACATACAAATTTTAGTTAATGCTGCTCTTATAAACCTGATTCAAACTTTACTATTAGCTAAAATAAATTCTATTAGAAAGTTGTTCCAAGTTTTACCAGCAGAAGTAAGGTGCCTTGTGCATTGTGCAGGTGGGGGAGATTTGCCCTGTTCATCTGTAATATCCATAAACCAAAACAAAATTGAGATCCATAAATGGTGACTAGTCATTGCCGCAGCCGCTGATGATGATAAAGATAAAAGTGGCACAAATCAATCTCAACCTTGGATCTTCAAAGCACCTATAGTGTTGCACCTAAAATTGTTCATAGAAATTAAACTGATAATGAAGGATACCTGTAACACAAAAAATATAACCTCTTCGAAACTTGACAAACGTTTGATTTTCAAGATTTCTGGAGTGTGGCGCCACAAATTTTGATCCCTCTCAATGTTTAAGAAAACTGTTCATATAAAATAAACTGTTATTGAATGATAGCATCAATATCATTAACACAAAAATGTGACCTTCAAACTTGACAGACTTGTAAAAAAATACATAGGTACATTTTTAAAGTATTTAATTTAGTTGCTTGTTCAATTGGATGTGTCTTGGATATCATCTTTTTGTTCCTTGCTTAAATTTCATGATAATTGTCATACAAAACACTATTACTGAACGATCATTTTAAGATAGAAAAATGTGACAACGTATGTAGAGAATAAGTGGTAATTCATTTAGTTGCTTCTTAACTTGGATAAATCTTCAAGAGAGAGGATGTTGAAGCTTGAAGTTGGACAGCTACCCTTCGTTGGATGGATAAATCGTCGGAACCGCCTTACTTAGGAACTACCACCAAAACTTATGAGATCAGATGGATTGGGTGGGGTTCGGCACTATGACCAGTCGTATTATTTACTTTAAAAGCCTACACAATGAATGGAAGCTGCAGGTGCAACAGGAAAGAACCTCAAATAAGCGTAAATCCATTAACAACATAGAAATGAAGATAGCAATCAATGGTAACTTGCGCTCTCTCAGGGGTTTTAATATCATTTCTCAAGGCTGATCATACCAAGCTGTTCAAATTGGAATTGGGAGGGCATATTCCTTTTTTAATATTATCATGAATGGGCAGTTTTTCCCACCGCCTGCTAGAGTTTTGACGACTGTGCTCTTTGTTGCTACGTGCCTGGCAGATTAAGTGTTTTGCTTAACACGTATCACACAGTGCACATGTATATCCGTCTGGATAACGTCCGGGAAGAATTTGTCCGGCGTTTTTGCAGTATCTCGTCCACTTGCTGCAGGTGAATGGGGAAGGAGGTTGAAGCTTTTTATTTACTTTTGCAATAACCATAGGAAGGGTCCAATACATTATCCATTATTAACAAATTTAAAGGTTGCAAACATATTGTGTTTCCACCTAGAGTTAATTGGATAACTATAGGAAGGGTCCAATACGTTGTCCAGCATTAACAAATTTAGAAGTTGCAAACATATTGTGTTTCCGTTAATTGGATTTTGTTGGGCAACATGGTAAGTTAAAATTATCACGGTCACAGTTTCAAAAACCGCATGATTGCATTTAGTAGTTCCAAATACTAATATTTATGTCATAATACTCTCTTGGTGGATACAAGGATTCTATTACATTTCTGGTACAAGATTTTGTCTTTTCCATACCTGCTCAAGGTTTGACATTTTGTCTTTTCCATACCTGTCCAAGGTTCGACATTCAACATCATTGCTTTACATCATTGCTCTAAAAAG
Source organism: Pinus taeda (assembly GCA_000404065.3). Taxonomy (NCBI): domain Eukaryota; kingdom Viridiplantae; phylum Streptophyta; class Pinopsida; order Pinales; family Pinaceae; genus Pinus; species Pinus taeda. The sequence continues at coordinate 43,966 of APFE030391680.1, read as the reverse complement.
TCTCAAATTTATTAATTTAGATTACATGAGCCTATGTTCTATGTTTTGTTTTTTTTCAAATAAATGTAGAGACCTTGTTTGAAGAATTTAGTACAAAAACTTATGATTGTCTTTGCATTTTATCTTCTCAATGGGTCTCATGTGGACATAGCTAAAATAATAAGTTAAAAAACTAGTTTATATCTTTTTAGTGTTGGAGTTGCATGACTTATGCTTTTTTATTATCGATAGTGTTCAAGTTTACAAGAAAAATTAAATTGTAAACTAACTCCACTATAACATATAGCAACATGTATGATGGTAGTAGTTCACTAGGCTAGTGCTTCATTTTCAGTATGTATTCTTTGTTTATGTTCTCCATTCTAGTTATTCCTCTTAGATCCTTTTCTCCTATTGTTATAGAGACACTTTTTCAATTGTGTTTATGTGGTGGTTCTATGTTTTTTTTCAAATAAATGTAGAGACCTTGTTTGAAGAATTTAGTACAAAAACTTATGATTGTCTCTGCATTTTATCTTCTCAATGGGTCTCATGTGGACATAGCTAAAATAATAAGTTAAAAAACTAGTTTATATCTTTTTAGTGTTGGAGTTGCATGACTTATGCTTTTTTATTATTGATAGTGTTCAAGTTTACAAGAGAAAATAAATTGTAAACTAACTCCACTATAACATATAGCAACATGTATGATGGTAGTAGTTCACTAGGCTAGTGCTTCATTTTCAGTATGTATTCTTTGTTTATGTTCTCCATTCTAGTTATTCCTCTTAGATCCTTTTCTCCTATTGTTATAGAGACACTTTTTCAATTATGTTTATGTGGTGGTTGTGCTCCCTTGTTTCATTGCTTTGTTACTCCATCCAAATTTGTAGTTTTAGTTCTCTATGTAGCTAAGGAGTGCTTAAGGATTTTCTTTGAACCATACTAGTTCTTGCCCCTAATACAAATTTGCCCCATGTTGGTTGATCTCTTTATCCCATTCCTTGATATTTGTTTGTGGTGTGCTTGTAGATTTAAGAAGGATGGTCATAACATTGAGATAACAGATGAATGAATTCCCAATTGACGAAGTGGAACTGTGTTTTTATTTGATATGGAGTATTAATTTTCCTCAACAACCACTTGAGAGCCTTCTATTATCAAATTTTTGGTTCCTATTCTATTATCTAGAGCTAACCTTTTGTTTAGACCCATTACTCATGCCATGTTATTGAGTGTCTAAAATATTTTGCTTATAGGATCCAATTGGGCTTTTGCATTTTTCCTTGATCCCTTTAGTAAGATAAATTAGCGATTTTGATTATGATGATGTATGTCATCTTCTCTCTATTCCTTGATTCCCATGTATGCAAGAGAAAATATCCAAAGGCAATTAAGATCACCTCATTGTTCTCAGTTTGGATTTTAAGTTGCCCATTGATTAATTGTAGAGAAGCATTGCTATATCTTCCTAAATGGCGATGACACTTCTCATTCCTTATTGTACCCATTTCCACCTTAATTGTGCTTTCCTTGCTACTTGTAATGACAATGTCATCAACATATCACTAGAATTTGACATCACCATTTCGGCTTTTAACATAGAGATGGTTGTCAAAGGGACATCTTTTCAATCTTGCTAATATATATATATATATATATATATTTTTTTTTTATGTAACATGCCATCGAAGCTTGCTTCAACACATATATCTCTTCAATCTACATATGAATTTCCTTTCATTGGAATCTAAAAATCCTTGTGGTTGGTACATGTATACTTGTTCCTCTAGGTCACAATTGAGGAAGGCACCCTTCTCATCCATTTGATGTAGTTTGCAATTAAAATAAAATTGAGATGGAGTTTCTAAATTTGAGGTGGACAAGGTTGTGGTCTCACATGACCCTTTGTCCCCTTCCCATCAAACAACTTTAACTTCGCAAGTCGATGTGGGAGAAGTTGGGAATCCACATGTTGATGTATCACCATCTCCTCCTATCCCACCTGTTCATGATTTCTGTGCAGATTCGGATTATAATTCCGATGGTTGTCATGTGGTCTCATCTCCTCATCCTCCGTCCTAAAGTCCCTTTAATCTTGCGGATTTTGGTGTGTTGTTCATTCGGCTTGAATCCCACATGTGATGTTCATAAGGATCAAGTTATGGACGGAGTTGGTGTTGAATGACCAACCTGTGCTATTATTTTTTATGAGTATGTGTGGGAATCTGAATAAGAATTTGCGGTTGTCGTGATCTTTTCATTTATTCATCTGATCACGAAGCTGATTTTCCTACTGTTGATCTTTCTAAGCCACCGGTCTTTGATGATCCATCTTATGATGAATTTGAAACTCTTTGATGATCCATCTTCTGATGAATTTGAAACTCCTCAAGCTGTCGAGGCACTTTAGCCCGAGCTGATGGTTATGTCAGGATTTTGTATCCTTGAGGTTAGATCTACTTTTGATCAGAAATTTGTTGAATCTTTCCAGGGTCCTCATCACTATGTTTTTTACACTGAAAACCAATCTATCTCACTGTTCTCGCATCCTCCACTGTAACCACACAATTCTATTGCTCAAGCATTGAAGGAGTCATACGTAGCAAGCATTGTTGTGAAACATAAGTTTTCTTCTTTCTTTATGTTTGCTCGTTTTTCAAATTCGAAGGTGTGTACATGCTTGTCTTCCACTCGCAATGTGTTGGGACACCATGATACTTTTGCAGAGTGCCTTTCATGTGCCTTTTGTTCTTACTTTCTTTGTGGATGCATTCAAGCTTCAAATGTATTGGTTTGCATTGTTTCATCTTTCTTATTGGTTGGTTTGCTTGTATATCTTTCTCGCTGATCATGCCCTTGCCTACATAGGCCAACCAATGCGCCGATGAATGCATTGGAAGTATCACTTTACGTGAGTTGGCCAATGTTCTGCTTAGGTTAGGAGTAGGAGCAGTGCTTGCTTTTCTTATTTGTTCCCTGGTTTGCTTACTTGGTTTTGCTTTGTCTTGCTTCTTTCCTTTATTTGTTTGCTTTTGCACCTGTAAGTTAATTTCTGCATGAAATCGTGTTTGGCTTCTCAGACAAGCATGGTGAAATCCAAGAGGAACTTGTATTGTGAACAAAAATTGGTTATCTGTCTATTGCCTCTCTTAATGACGATATTGCATTTCTTCTAGTCGATGATACCTTGATGGAAAATATGTTCCTTTTAGAGAGAGTCATGGTGAAATCACGATGCTTGCACTCTTAACTAGTACTGCCTACTCTAATCGGTTTTCTATATTTGGTTAACCCTTTTCAACTCAGTCAAGTAGAGTAAGGAGAGGGGGAAAACTTTAACAAGTATGTTAGGAATATATAAATATCCTTCTTTGAAGGGACAACCTTTTTTGCTCTTAATAAGTTGGGATCCCTCTTTCGCCTCATGAAATAAATAAGTCCCTATGCACAGTTCTATGAAAATAAATAAAAATAAAAAAATAAATATATAAAGGGTGAAACAAAATAGGCTTCTTGCATAGAGAGGTGACGCAAGTAACTCGGCCGAGGTACTGTCCATGATCGCTGGCAGCGGAGCAATGCTTGTGTTCCTGAAGTGACTCTATCAGGGTAATGTCCAAGCCTCATGGCAGCGGAGCAACACCAAAGATGAAACTAAAAGTCTGACTTTCTATGTTACTTGTGCATCTATATACCCCTCATCCCCAATTGAAACGACTTATTTTGACTTGGCTTGGTATGTTTTCTACCGATAAAGAGAATGGTAGGAGCTACATCTTTAACTCAAGCTAAGTGAAGAAGCCATGATAATCAAAGAACTGAACAATACTTCCGAACGAGTTAGACTCGCTTTGCATGAGACAAGGTCCATATAGAGAGCTGGAGTTCTACCAGTGTGTCGTCAATGTTGTAGCGTCTACAACCACCCTCCAAAATTTTTCCTATGCTTCGATTTTGGAGCCTCCCTTCTAAACCATAACAACTCATCTTACACAAATCTAAGTACTTGTGCTTTCACTGAACCTTATTCTTTTCATCTTGGCTTGTGTTTTCTTACTTAGTTCATTTTCCAAGCCACAACCTCATCTCTTGACTTGGTCCCTTGGTAGTTTCGGGCTTGCCTTAGAGAATTACACAATTCTTGAGGGCAATTGGCCTTGCTCTTAGGAATTGTGCAATGTTGATTACCAGTGAGACTTGAGCTCAGAAAATGCACAATACTGAATGAAAACCAACCTTGAGCTGGGAAATTGCGCAAACAAGAGAGGCATCCCAGAGCCTCTCAACCCAGAAATTGTGCAGACCTCACTATGCTAAAAAATTGTGCAATGTATGAACTAGAGAGTTGCCTAGTCCTTCCCAGAACTGTGCAATCTTTCCACGAAATGCATGGCAGTTTTTCCCAAAAAAGCAAAAAAGAAAAAAAGCAAAAAACAAAAAATACCTAAAAATAGGGATCTATTTTTAGCAACCCAAAGGAGGCACTTGAGTTATTTTAGAAACTGCTTCCAAGTGTCACTTTTTCTTTGATTTTAGGCATGCGCTTCATAAAACCTAACTTGATCAAATCTATTTAATTGATGTTGCTAGAGCTCATTTGCACACTCAATCTTGGAGCCCTAGCATTCCCGAGGAGATCAAGGAGCCTTCGGTGCGATCATCACCGCTTTTCTGAGTGAGCTTCCTTTTGCTGCTTTTCTGTCGCTTTTTGTTGTTTAGCTTGTGAGGGTGTTGTTTCACTTGTTTCTTTGAACGTCTGTTGGTGTTTTAACATGTATTAGTTTGTAGAAGTGTTGTTTCAAGTTATAGACTGGTTTCCCGAGTGTCGCATGAGTTTTCCCGTTTTTACACCAACGGTCATCGTTGTGGTGACTCTCCTCACATGCTTCATTTTATTTCAGTTTAATCGAGTCCTGTACTTGTTTCACATGCATGCATTAAAACTTAGTTAGATCTACACTCAACATCACATCATCCTTTAGATCTGCGTGTTTTTCAAATTCTCATTGGGTAGATTTGGGTCCCCTTGCCCAGATCTCACACTTCACTGGTTGCACTGTGTAATCTGGGAGCTTGGGTTGGATCCAACTACGCACTACGTAGTTCCAGGAGCCAACCTCCTAGCTTAACCACTGAGATTGCGTAATGCGCAGTCTCTTTCGGCCTTGGCCCAGACTGAAATGCGCATTGTGGAGTTGCAGTCATCAAGCTTCCCGACTGACTGTTGGGACTGCGCAATGCACAGTTCCCACAGTCAACCAATGACCTCTATTAGCCATAATTGTGCAATCCTTCCCATCATGAGCCCAACTTGTTGCTTGATCTTGTCTTGAAGTTGCTTTGGTTTTTACGCTAACATTTGCTTTCCATGAGTGTTCTCTCTATCCCATAGGTACAACAATTGTTAATCATCTCTCTAGCAGTTACAGTTAACATGGAATCCAAGAGAGCTACATCAAAGGAAATTGCCAAAAGCAGTACTGAGGAAGCGGTTGAGTAGATATCAGTGGATTTACCAGTATATGCAAATACTCAGTTGTTCATTGAGAAGGGTACAACATTGACATGGAAACATATCAAATACACCTTTACAAAGGACTTCAAGGCAAACTTAGAGGATCAACAAGTTCATCTTAGCATCCAACGGTTAGTGTTATACAAGGTTGCATATAGGGACCTTGCCTTCCCATGTGCGGACATCATCAGCTAGATTGTCTCACACAAAGATGAAAAGACTATGACACTAACAGTGTTAGCAGGAGAGAGCTTGCCACCTTCAGGGCAAAGAACTTTCAACATATGTATCATTTGCCCGAGCTGGTGAAGTGTATAAACTCACTCTTTTATGCCACCCATAACTATGTGAACACTAGAGATATTGTCAAGCACTAGGTGAAAGAGCCGTCGAAGTTTAGATAGACACCTACCCATGTTTACAAGATGAAGTTCCTCAGGAAGGCTTATCAGTTCTTAATCATTTTTTCTTGCCGAATATATGGTCAAGAGAAAACAAAAACCTTTCCAGAAGGGTGTGTGGTCTTACTGGACCAGTTGGTGAATGATGGGAGGCCATTCAACTGGTCGGTTTTGTTGGCTCATTAGTTGAAGACCCATGTGTCTAAGGCTCAAAATTCGTCCAAGAATGAGAAAGAAAGGTTTTACATATCCACATACTTACTGGATGCAATCTGTGCCCAACAACAGTTCCCTGACATGAGTTGGACATGGACACCACAAAACACTGCTGTCAACATCTTTGCAAATTGCTTTCCGACTGCAGCAATCGAGGAGTGATGGTAAGGATAACTGACCATTTTATCACCCCGTTGTACAAACTTATCTCTAAACATGATCCACCTTGCATGTCCTAAGAATCAATGGAGGCAATAGTAAACATTGCAAATTGGTATGCCTCACTAGGTGGCACCTTCATCAGAGTGTTTGGCGGAGAAAATCCTCCGCATGTTCTACCAAGGTATGCCACTGACAAGTTGATCATGCAAGAAGTTTCATACCACCTCACAATAGAGTTATTAATAGGATTGCATAGGAAGAATAAAGTTCCATGGCCCACTTTTCCTTTAAGGATTGAGTTATGCGAGATTAAGAGCTTGAAAGATGCAGATGCCAAGGTTAAGGACCTAGTGAAATTCGAGTTCGGCACCAAAGACTAATCCGTATGATCCCCATGGTATTTGCAAGGACGACTATGTGAAAGTGTACTCTCTGTGGATCCATGGGGCATGCCATTGGCCAAAGGAGGACCCTTGGAGCTACTTTTACAATGCCTCCAAACTCCATGAGCCAGTTAGTATAACAACAACTTGGAAGGTTGCTCTGTAGACAACAACTATGGAAGCAACAACAATAACAACAGAAGGAAACAATCCAGTGAAGGACAAGGGAAAGAGGAAGGTTGTTGAGGACCCAAAGGGAGAGAAAAGCTATAAGATGAAAGTAGATCCTATCTTGGAAAAGGCAACGTTGGCAGCAGAAGCAAAGAGGGAGCAACAGATGAAAAGAGAAAAGCGAAGGAAGAGAGAAAAGCAGAGGCAATAGGAAGCAAAATTGAAGCTGTAGGAGACGAAGAAGAAGTTGAAGGAAGAACAGGATTTGAGGCAGAGATAAAGAGAAGAGAATTAGAAAGAGGAATAAGAACAAAGGCAAGGTGCAACGACGGAGAAAAAAAGCGCATATAGGTTAATGAGCTGGAACAACCAACAACGGAGGAAGAGGGTGAACGAATGCAGGATCAGGAGCTTGCTCAATAGATTGATCAACTGATTGAAGTGACAAACATGGAGTTGGAACGAGAGCCATAAAATGACGACACTGACTTGATGCCAAGAGCACCAGAGGTCATCTCTCAGTCTCCACCACCTCCAGTATCAGAACCAGTCCCGAGCGAACAAGGAGATACTATTCTCCTTGATGATGATTTGGTCATGGATGTGTACAATCTATCAGTTGATGAGTTGTAGAAGAATATTGTACATGCACAGAGGAAGCAATTTCTGGATGATCACGCATCACCTGCATTCATCAAAGAAAGGGTGATAGTGTCAGACACTAGGAAACATCCAACTATTCTTACCTAAGCCAGCTTGGCCTATGCAGGATAAATGAGCTCAAATGTTAAGTACCTGACGACCGAGAATGAACAACTGGCAAAGAACTTGAAGGCTTCTAGGCAAGAGGCAGAACAACTCCGAGCATCAAAGTAGAATGCAATTTTCGCAATGGGGGAAATGAGTGCAGTGAGGGTACCATGCAAAAGCTCTATGATGGAATTTTCACCGTGCATAAAGCAGTTGTTTATGTGCATGGCCTACAACAGCAGAGAAAAGAGTTTGTTCAAACTCTCAAGAACATACATGCTTCCATTGCCCATGTACAAGAGTGGACAATGCAGTACAAAGGGGCCTAACTTGACTTAGTAAAGAAGATGAAGCCACAGACAAAGCTGGAGAAAGAAAAGGTCTAGATATTGATCTAGAACTATGAGCAGCTCACCCCATTCATCAACAACATACATGCCTCATATGTGTGGTTGTACAATAGTTTGGATGTCATGGTGAGAAAGCACAAGATCCCATCAACTAGTTCCCTCATTGATGCTAAACCCAAGAACCAAGTCCAACTAGAGATCGATGAGTACATGGGGCATCTATGATGAGAGGCCACAAGGGAAGACTTGGAGCTGAATGCACACAACATACATAAGTACATTTGTGGTCCTGTCAAAGTCCACACCACACTTCTCATGCTTTAGAATGAGCTGGATATAGGTTCCAAGACCATATACACAAATGCCATGGAAGCAATAGTACACTTCCATAAAGACACCATCAAACAATTTGGGGACACCATCGCGCAATACCAAGCTTGGCACCAATATGTGACCTAGAACCATCAAGTGGATGTCGCTGAGCTGGACTTTCTTCAAACTTCAGAGTCATAGTGTGTTTTCTTGTCAGGCTGTCTCTAGCCTATTTTGTCTCATATGGGTACATGTGGAAAATGTAATGTTATCTGTAAATATGTTGTAAGTGAAATTCCAAGTGTCATCAGTGGAATGTGAAAAGTCATCATGTTATGTAATGAGTTACTTGTAAATAATTTGAAGACTTATGAGGGAAGTCAAAGAGTCACAAAGGGGAATGCCAAAGGTCACCCCACCCTTTGTTATAAATAGAACTTCATAAATAATAGAACAAGATTTTGGGAGCCAAAATTTTGGCTAGGCTTAGGCTTAGATAAGGTTTGGGAGTATTGTGAAGAGCCTTGGCTTCTGCATAGTGTAGAGCGAGTATACATCTTTGGAGGAGCAAACATTCTTGATTGTAATGTTCCAATATTGGGGCTAATGGTCGTCAATGGTGTATGTATGGATGAAACTTTCACTTATAATAACAACACACTTTCATGCATATGTTGTTAATGTAATTGGACTATTTGGTTTCTTTAACAATATATGTTATTTAACTTACGGATATGCTTATGAACTACTTTGTATGCATTTGTACGAATCTAGTTAATTGTGTGTTGTTAGATTAACTCATCACTTTAATTTGTGGACTATTATGCATTTGTGATGTCATTCCGCTAGTGTGTTCCTTTCAAGCTGTGTACTATTACATGATTTTAAGGGGCACAATTCCTTTTCCCCTCCGTGTGTTAAAAACTTCATGCATCACACTTGACTCTCACAGGGTCACACATTTGCTCTCACACAAATTTATCATACTTTCCTTTGCGCGCTACCGCGGTCAAGGCATTACACTACCACCCAATGCGGAGACTCCTACTCCAAACAATGTGAGGTCTAGTTGGGACTTCATATCGGGGAGATCCCCTGAATGTTGGTGGGTCCAACACCGTCAACAAGTCCCCATGAAGACATCAATCCTATGCTCGTCTGGAATATCAGTTACCCTGGTATTCAATTTTGGAAATCTTTAATGTGCTCTGTCATTGAACCATTTGTTGAGATTTATCAGTTGGTTAAAGAAGGTGTTTCTCTTTGTATTTTGATAATGTGCTATCATTTCCTCCATAAAAATTGACCAAGTAACAAGTGGTTTACGAGAACAAAGCCATCGATACCATACAAATTGATTGGGTTCTAAATATAAAGATGCAATACATACCTTTTGTGAGGGTTATACATCATGTAGATCAAAATATTTCTCCATTTGTAATATCCATGTTACTGAATCTTTGCCATCAAACTTCCTCATATCAATATTTGGAATGTGGGTTGTCTTCAACCCAAAGTTTCATGGAATAAAATCATGAGTAACATTCCTTTTGTTCTCATTATGGGTTTCATGGAATACCTTGTCGCTATTAAGAAGCATTTCTTGTAGCAACTTTGTCAAACCTTCCATTTGTGCTTTTAAACCATCCTTCAAGCCTTTCATGTCCCTCTTTATTTTTTATTCTAAACCATCCATGTTAACATTCATAATTGCTTCCAATTCATTTTTGGTTACTCTTTGTGATAGTGAAATTTGTTGCACTTGATCTCGTAATTTTGATATATCATGTTGCATTTCTTCTTCTTCTTCATGCATCATAGAAGATATTTCTGGTTGCTTATTAGGTGTGTCCATTTTTTTTGTTTTGAGGAATTTTGGAATCAAACAATGATATCTATGCTTTACTATGCCCTTTAAACCACTTCAAATTGATTTTTCAAACGAAAGATATGCAACATTTTAAAAAAATAAACACTTTTGTCTTGCTTTTTAGGAGCTCAATATTGAAACTATGATATCTCTATAATTTCAGACCTTGGATATCTGAAATTTCATCTTGTGGTAGCCCTTTGAGTCTCCTTTCCAACCTCACAAGTCAGACCAGGATTGGATTCTTCAAGAAAGATTATGCCAAATCTCCCACGATGACGTGATTATAGACTAGTTCAATAAAACTAACTTACAGAATGCCACATGTCACTATTTCAACCTTCGGCTCTGAAAATGATACAAAAAAATTATAGTCCATGTAATTTCAGGTACTTTTTACTAAATGTAAGTCTGATGCTCAGAGAGAAAGTTATGCCTATTTTCCCTAGGTTACCTATTTGAGATTAAGTTCTGGAGCTTGCAAAAACCCTAACTTATTTGAACCATATCTTAGAAAATATAGTGAAAAAAGATCTGAAATTTATACATGTAGTTCACCAAGATTTCTACTTCACGTGATCAAAATTTCAGCTTATGAAGCCTTGTAGAAAAAAAATTATAGTGAAAATGCCAAGATGACCTGTTTGAAGCAGCGAAACCCTAGAATCCAAAGCTCCGATACCAAATGATATGCAATCAACTCACAAAATAGAAGAAAAGATAGATAAATGACTTAAAAATTATCCTCTTTGAGGGATAAACCTCCTTTACATTACATAAATGAACAATTCTTGGATGATACAAATGATAATACCTCCTTGTTATATATAGGAGTCTAAGGGGTCACAATATAATCAAAGCCTAGATAACTATAATAATGTAAGGGCACAACAATAACAATAGTGGGCTTCTATGGGGCAAATAGTAATGACATGGGGGATACATGGGCACAAAAATAACAATAGGGGGCTCACTCACTCACTTACAAGTTTGATATCTAAACAATAAGTTTGATCTGTTGCTGGGAAGCAAGAAGAAAATGAGAGCAAAGGTCTAGAAGGCAAGAAGAAGGAATAAGATCTGTTTTTGGGCTCTATCTCTCTCTCACATGTGTGAAGATATAGGGTTTCTACAACTTCCAGAAAGGCCAAAATTGTAGGTTCGGATTGTAGGAGAGCGAGTTAGAGTACCAAGTTGCTAGAAGAGAAAATATTATGTTTTTGAATTCATTTACCTTGGCAGAATCTATTTTGCTCAAAGTAAGATCTCTTGAAGAGTTGAATTAGGGTTTTTGCAATAGTTGTATGGACAAAGTTGCAAGACAAATCTTTAGGTTGAAGTTGCAGGGTCGAAGCTGGGGGTCGAAAGCTTGTGGAAGCAGGACCAAGCCTTGTTGATCTAATCTACTTGAAAGTGTTTTCTTGGAGGGCTGACTTGGTACTTGGAAGAGGACTTGGTCTAGGGTTTGGGTCTTTGTTGTCTCATTTGAAGCAGATTCTATAATAAGAGAAGAGTTTTTCTGGGTTTTCCCCTTCGAGGGGTTTCTCCCTAACTTAGAGCCTAATCGCTATGTCCATTGTCTTTACTATTTTGATCTTGATATTTGTTTGATGAAAATATCTAATAAAGAAACACAAGAAGATAAATAAGATTCATAAGTAAGTATTAAGGAAAAGGAAAATCTGAACTAATAGCTGCTATATTGCAATTTTCCTTTGTCATGATTTTAAACATATATGTAGGTTTTTTTTTGTATTATTTTTGGAATTTTCTAGGATTTGCCTTGGCACTCCCACATTGTATTCATATTGACTATACTCTTCAATACAATTTACCTAATTTTGTGGTCATTTAATGGAAAATAATAAAATTAACTTATCTTATTTTCTCTTATTTTGGCAAACTACTTGATTCACAACCTCATCCACTTATCTTATCACGTTATTGTTTGACTTCTAGTCCTACTTTTATAGGTTTCTTACTATTTTTGAGTTAGGATTTACATGTGATAGTTATTACTTTAGTTCTAACTTAATTTTGACTCCACTTATCTTTAATCAACACTATTTTAGACTCTCTATTTTAGGGTCTCTTGCCCCAATTTTAGGCTAGCTAATCAAGGAAAGTGTTTTTCTATTTTCTAGTGCGCATGTAATATGGAACCCCAACCTAGTGCACCTTGGTTCCCTTTCAAGGAGTGTTATAAATATGTATTCATGTCAAGCGATAATACACACAAGATTTATGAACTAATTCAACTTTATTCTTTGAGCTTCTTATTCTATTTGAGTTCAATTTAATTCTTTCTTCTTTCTTGTCTTGAAGTTGCTACTATAGTGTTTTTTCCGCAACTAGATTGCATGCTTGTGCTTAAATCCAACAACGAAGATCATGTTTGGAGGGTGCTTAATCTTGGAGTTGGATAATCTCAAGTAGCTCTAGATCTTTTTATTCAAGTGTATGTTGTCACTCACTGCTAAATGTGTTTTCAGTTGCCCAAAGTGTAAAAGAGAAGTGAAGTTTGAAGCCATCTTCTAAGTCACGAAAGCTCTCAAAGCTAAATTGGAACCTCTCCATTGGATAATTCTCAGAATAAGCTTTCCAATGCTATGTGGAAGCCCAAAAATGGACTTATGGATCAGAGGTTAGAGAAGATTGAAGTTGCCCTTTAAAAGCTTGAAAACAAAGAAAAAACGACCAAGGGTAAGATCTCGGCATATTGGAGGTCCCGGCTCATCGCAATTTTTTTTTGAAAGTAGTAGCAGGGGAGGGCAGATAAATCCAGTGATCCGTGATCACCAATTATTGAAGATCGGAGGTCCGGGAGAAAATCGCAAATCGCAAATCGCAAATCGGGGGTTCTAATGATCCCACATATCGACACATCATGCATTAAGGCTATGATATATCACAGGTCCAGTAGCAGAGAAAAGTGAAATCAACGATCACGATTGTTGACGTCGCAAATCAGCGATTGGGGGTTTCAAAGTATAGTGTAATCGACAGTCAGTGACTAGGCCATATCGCATATCGGTGACTGACGTTTTCAAAAGTGTCAACTATAAAATGTTGTGATATCGCAAGTTGCGATATGTTAGTGTTGAAGCACCGGAAAGGGCCAAAAACATTCAACAAAGGAAATCAACACAAAACTAAGGGTAGGCGGGCCTTTTTCTCTCTCCTCCAAGGGGCCACGTGGTAGAATATTATTGGATCTGGTAAAGACACGATGGCACTGATGTCAGCATGATGTGGCAGTACGGAGGACACGTGGCACACAGATATGGAATTTCCAAGGGTCTAAACAAGGATATTCGAGTGACACGTGTCACCACTCAGGAAGTGCCATGTGGCAGTGATGATGTCACATAGGCAATCGCAAATCGGAGGTTGAGGCATGTTATTACATCAAGGTTAAAATCTCGATTGTGATCCGCCAAGAAAGGGGCTCCGATAGGGGCTAGTCCACAGTCACATAAAAAGCTAAAAGAACCAGGGGCTAAGCACAGAAGGTGATCAATGATTAGCGATCGATGGCTGCGGTATGCATCAAAAAGGAATCACCGATTGTGAACCTACGATTAGGGGGCTCCGATAAGGGGGCTGGCCAACTGTCACATAAAGAGCCGAGGAACCAAGGGGCAAGCACTGAAGGGCTATCGCAATTGGAGATCGCAAACATGTTGTGGCTCCAATATAAAAAACCCCATTGGAAACCTCCAATGTAGAGGGGCTCCGATACAGGGGTTGGCCCGCAGTCACATCAAGAGCCAAAGGAACCAAGGGATAAGCACAGAAGGTGGTTGATGATTGGCAATCGACGAAACCTGATATTGCCTCACTCTAAGTTGAATCCCTGATTTGAAAATGCCGACTGGGGAGCTTTGATATAAAGGTTGAGCCCTAGGTCACATCCCGTGGTCCTATGATGAAGAAATACTGAAAGGGGCTAAACCAAAGGGGGCCAAGGAGCATCGGGACTTGCTGTTATGTAACACCTTCTAGAATAAAAGTCCCAATGCAGTAATGTTCCGATAGCGCGGTACAAAGATTTAAAGGAAGATGGGTCAGTAGCTGAGGTATTGAATGAAGGCATGGTGCAACGGTAAATCAATATGGGGACTCAAGAAGACTTAATGCCTCAGTGTGGAGACCCACTCAGGCATAAATGTAAAGGACTACCTGGACAAACGCTGCTTTTGCTTTGTGACAAGAAAACACAGTTGATCGCTACCAACTCCAGAGAGTGGATAAGTCGGGTAGTTAAGGTGAAAGCGACAGGAACCGACTGAGCAGTAGGAAAGACACATCATGGTAGAGACGTGGCTTAATCAAGGGCCTTCAGGGAAAAAACAGGACATTTTCATCCATCATAATTCAGTTTCCCTTGTTTCTATTTTACTGTAATTTCTGTTTATTCTATAATTTGTATGTATTTTCAAGAAAGGAATCGAATCCTTTATAATCATTTTGGGTAGTGGAGCTATCATAGGCCAAGGCAGCTAGTCAATCGGACAACTAGCCCTTAGCTGATATATTTTGTAAATGTTGATTCAAAGACCCCCCTTCTTTGTATAATTAGGGGGGAGAAACAATTTATATGGGTTTTGGAATTCTGCACCCAGAGTGGTCCAAATTATTTGGTTCCATTTTGGTTCTAAATGCTTGTTCATGAGGGACTAGAGCGATATACATGCTGAATGTAATGGACTAGGGATTGGGATTCGAGGATTAATGAAACTACTATGTTGCTTCCTATTAGAGCAATGTGCAATATGTTTTCCCCTTTGTAAATCTCATTTCATATATGTTTTTCTTTCTCTAAAATAGTGGGGCAAAGCTATCAGTTTCTCTTTGATACATGATTGTATATTTGTTACTAAGTAGCAACAATACCTGTGTTAGCTACATATTTACTTAAGTACCTGTAATGTGCAGAAATTTACTTAAGATTTTGGTGACAAATGTGCCCATGAGTATATGGCCTGAAACCCTGATTAGCGCTTCGCTCTTTCCGCTCTTTCATCTCGTCCCTCTTCCATATTTTTGTTGGAATGTTGTGGCTTAGGATTCTGCACTGCAATCATCCCTACGTACCAATTTCCCTCCTCTTCACTTTACTGCAACGTTAATATTAAGTTGCCTGTTGTTGTGTGTCAGCCACCAGAACATGACATTCCTCCTTGAGATCAGCCTAATTTACACCCTGAGAATTTGGATCCATATATTGGCTTGAGTATACCTTCATGAAGGTCGATTGAACCAAGCCCCATTTTATTATCCTTTTTTTTTTAACTTCGTGACAATTGGAGTGTAACCGAAATCCCCCCATTGATAATATTCCTTGCCCTCCTCTCTTTAAGATGTCTTGGGCACTGGTATACAATCAACCCAGATGCTGTCTCTAGGAAGCTTTCTATGTCTCCTGAAGCACTTGTGCTACAGGTGCCATTAAAAGCGACAACATCTTTCTGGCGCCATTGCCGGGGAACAGATTAGAATATTTTTCCTTGGGTGTGACAAATTTTTACATTCCCTCTGTTAGGTGAGAAAGGGAAGTGTGGGTTGAATATCTCTCACCTTGGCGACTCCACTGTTTCAATTTTATGGTAAATATCCTGGCGACTCCACTACCCATATCTCTATTTGATCGCCTAGGCTTTCAAGCAGCCTCATACTCACTCTGATGCTAAAGAAACTGAAAGCTTTCCTTACCTTTAAAACAGAGATCACTCACCTAGGGGGTTTTCAAAATGGCCCTTCCTGCATTCCTAGCCAACCAATTTTCCCCACTGAATTTTATTCTATTGATGGCTATCCCAATCATGTCCCTTCGTTTCATGAATGGTGTCAGCGCTCAAATCTACCTTAGGCTGAAGTAAGGTTAGACTCAAGGCCACATCAAACCACGCTCAGCCTCGTAGCTAGCCCTACGAGGACAGGAGAGGGCTCTCTCTGGGTCAAACTCGACAAAATATAATCAAAGAGGCTTGAGATGACCGAATTGATGACTAATTTTAGGCTAGGTATGAAGTACAAAGAGTTTAGAATTGTTTTTTAAAGATTTTGTTGAATTCAAGGGAAAGGCAAATTTGGGTGCAGGGATGAGGCACAGTTTTTGCAGAGGTCTACTTGGGGCAAGATAGGCGATTGTTTTGATGCCTTAAAGCAGGTGAGATGGGTAGATCAGAATGGTGAGGGGCTAAGGAGAGCAAAAGAGTCTCAAGGATTCTCCTTAAACTGAAGAAAACATAGAAGATTAAACAAATTTAAAGGTAGAGCATAGCAATTTCATGGATTCTACCTTAACACTTCATTTGTTTAACTACAGAAGATTCAATAGAAATAATGATGCACATAAAAAACTTACAAGTACTGAGAGAAACACACCATCAACACATAAAGCCACATGGATCCCAAATAGTGCTGCAAAACCCTGGTCTTTCCTTTGACAAAAATGTAGATAAGATATGTACAATATAGTGTCAAGCTATTCCCAAGAGTCCAACCCTGAAAATGACTAAGAAAATAATAATATAGGCAAGCTAACACATTCCCTTGCCTCTAGGGGTCGAGCTCATCATCCTAGGAGCTGTTTCAACCAATTCTAAACTAAGCACTACAATCTAGGCAGTACAAACAACTTGCCTCTATAAGCTAGGAAACCAATTCATTCATTACATTTTTGCTATTTTATGAATGAATCATATAGAATAGGTAAATAAGTGTCATAACAACATAAATCTCTAATAATTACATCAAGGAGGGTTAAAAATCCCATCACAAGTCAAAACAGGTGAAATTGGCTTGATTCGCTGAGCTGAGGAGGAAAACTGTGCCAAAAAACCCTGTGCGCCGCGCGCCTTTCCACCTGATTTTGGGGCACTTCCCAGAATCTAAACTGAGCTTAGGTTGGCTTGTTGGAAAGCCCTAGATGTCTACTTTCCAACCCAAGTGGAATTTTCCAATTTGGTCTCCATTTGACCC
>APFE030391680.1:0-13105 GCA_000404065.3 Pinus taeda | reverse complement strand
CCAACTCGAAAGGAGACATGCCAATAGACTTTTTCTGACTCACCCTATCAGCCCATAGTGCATTTATCAACTTCTTGTCCCAACCCTTTTTGCTGATTTCCAACAATTTCTTAATGATATTGACCAAAGATTTATTAGATGACTCCGCCAATCCATTTCCTTGAGGGTGGTATGCGGTTGAATGTCCCAAGATAATATTGTACTTATAGCAAAACTCAATCATCCTTTTTGACTTAAACGCTGTTGCATTATCTGTGATTAACTTACTTGGACATCCAAAACGTGACAAAATATTGGTCTCAAGAAAAGAAATAATTACCGCATCTGTAGCTTGTTGAGTAGGAATTTCTTCAATCCATTTTGTGAAGTAGTCTGTGGCCGTCAATATCCATCGATGTTGTCCTGATGATGCCGGACGAATTTCACCAATGTAATCCAATCCCCACTGCTGAAAAGGTGCACTGACTTCAATTGGTTTGAGAGGCAAAGGCTGGAGCTTCTGCTTTCCTTGAAAAATTTGGCATTCGTGACAATTTTTAATAGCCTTATATACATCTGAAAATAATGAAGGCCAATAATATCCTGCCCTTAGAATCTTGTTTGTTGTAGTCTTCCAAAACAGATGACCCCCATAGTCCCCTTTATGAAAATCTTCCACGACTCTTTTGGCTTCCTCCTCGACCAAACAATTTAATAACATTCCACCAGGGTCTTTCCAAAACAATGCTGAATCTAGTATGCAAAATTTTGCAGCCTTCAATTTCAATGTTCTACTTCTGTTTCTCGGTATTCCAGGAGGTGAAGACAAATGCTGAAGTACATATAAAATGTCAGCGTACCAAGGAGAGGAAAGAAACATTTCAGATACCTGAACGGATGGGTTCTCCTCATCTTCATCGGACATGGAAGCAATCAAATTTATGTCTAGAGCTTGCAGATTTGTTTCAGCCATTAGCTTGGTGAGTCCTTGACCTTGATCAACTTGGTGGGCTGAATCTCTACATCATACTCTAACAACGCAACAATCCACTTACCCCGTCTGCCTTCTGGATCTGCCTGTACTAGAATATCTTTAACTGCTGCGTTAGGAACATAAGCTAGAATATGTGAATGCAATATATACACACGGAAATCTTTCAAGGCCTTAACAAGCGCAAGTGCTTGCTTCTCAATGATGTTATATTTCAATGCTCCATCTCTAATAATTCGAATGAAAAAAGCAATGGGCTTTTCAACACCTTCTCTCTTCTGCATTAGTATAGCTGCCAAAGTGTGCTCAGAAGCAAATGAGAACAAAATAAAATCCTGAGTGTAGTCGGGGCTGATCAAAATAGGAGCTGAAGAAAGAGCTAACTTCACTAAATTAAATGATTTCACTACCTCTTCGGTCCACTTTACCTGACTGTCCTTCTTGAGCATGCTTGTGATCTCTCTAAGATGCTCTGCTACATTTGGAATGAAGCGACGCAGAAAATTCAATTTACCATTGAAGGACTGAATTTCTTTCTTGTTCCGGGGCTATTCAATTTGCTGAATGGCTTCAACACGTGCTGGATCAACACGGATGCCGTCTTTAGATATGATGTGGCCAAGAATTTTGCCCTCATCCATTGCAAAAAGACTCTTTTTCGGATTCAGCGATATGCAATATTTTCTGCACTTTTGGAAAACAATTTTCAAATGATACAAATGTTCCTCATCAGAATTTGAAAACACGGTTAAGTCATCAAGATAAACAACTAAAAATACATCTTTCTCATTGGCGAAAGCTACGTCCATTGCACGTTGAAAGGTGGCTCCTACATTTTTCAAACCAAAAGGCATCTTTGCATAATGAAATGTTCCCCATGGAGTGGTGAACGCTGTCTTGTCACGGTCTTCTTCATGCACTAAAATCTGATTGTATCCTGAATAACCGTTGAGTAGTGACATCCTGGATGCTCCAACTACTCGCTGCAATATATGATCCATTTTGGGCAGCAGATAATTGTCTTTTAAAGACACCTTATTCAAATTTCTGAAGTCAATGCATAAACGGATCTCACCTGTCTTCTTCCTTACGGGCACCAAGTTTGATATCCAAACTGAAAATTGGATAAGCACAATGATTCCTGACTTATAAAATCTATTTACCTCTTTCTCAATTGATGGCAGCAGCTTCGTATTGATTCTCCTCAAATTTTGACGAAAAGGCTTCTGATTTGGCTTAATAAGAATAGTATGCTGAATGATATTTGTGTCATATGTTTTAAGATTCGAATAATCCCATGCAAAAACATCAGAAAATAAAGACAACAATTTCATATATTCAGCTTTTACCTTTGGTGACAATGACTTTGATAGCTTACCATCTTGGAATTCTCAGCTGTCCCAATGTTTACCTCTTCAATACCCTTTCAGTGGGTCTCAATGTCAGTTTGCGGGCCACATCATCTTGGTCAAACAGCTCCTCTAAAGGAATCAATCCCTTAGGAATAATGTTGTCCTTAAGTCGCAGCACGTCCATTTGATTTACTTGTATATTGTCAATACCATCATCATTTTCAGTATCTATTGAGGAATCCTTGAACTTACCCTTATTTTCCAGAAACTCATTGATCTCTTCATCATCTTGAAAAACTTGCCAACATCGCTAATTGTCTGGAACAGTGGGACGATGCTTCACATGAATCTCGAATTTGTTGCTAGAATTCATTGGAATTTTTAAATTGCTTGTTGCCTTAGCAAGTCCATCAGCAACACCATTTTGTATGCGAGGCACACATGTCAAGGTATGATCAGAGAACAACTTCAAAATATCTAAGACTGCATTTCGATATGCCCTCATGCAAGGATGTTTGGCCTGAAACTCACCCTTAACTTGCTTTATTACCAACTCGGAATTACCATAGACCATAATCTTCTTCGCTTTCAGGTTTCTAAGAATTTTTAGGCCAGCAATGAGAGCCTCATATTCCGCCTCATTATTTGAACAATCAAATGCTAGTTTATAGGAGCACACTCTCACCTTGCTTGGAACTTTATCTCGAGCAGAAAAAGGAATTCGAATCCACACACCAATACCAGCACCATCACTACCTACTGCGCCATCAAAATCCATGGTCCAAAGACCATCTTCATCCTCCTCCAAGTGCTGAAATTGTACTGCCTCTGATTTTTCTGTTTGTTGCCCCTTATCTTCAGCTGTTTGTTCCATGGTAGCTTGCTTTTCTCCTCTTTCCTTTTGTAGAACTGCTCTGAAATTTTTAGTGATCTTTGGTATATCTTCCGCTTGAACTAACTGACTATCTAGATCATTAAAACTATCAGCAAATAAAACAAACGACTCCAATATGTATGTACATAATTTACAGGATGATTGATTGGCTTCTCTTTGCTAGTTCTCATGTATTTCATCTTTTTCTCTCGATATATCTTTCTCATTTGACCAAAGACTGGAATTGTGGCATAAGAAAAGTTTAATTGTAGAGTACCCTTCAACTTAGCTCCCCAGGATCTCGAAAGTAGCATACCAAAACGTGGAGGAATGTCCGCCACCACCACATCCATCAAGACATTCTTTGCTGGAATTTGGTCTAAGCTAACAACCAAATCTTTGATGAGCCTGATACATCTCACACGGCTAGAATCAAATGAATACAAATCATGATATTTTCTGGTAATGTCTAACCCCAGCTTCTCCATGATCGCCTTTGGCATCAAATTGTGCGAAGCACCCGCATCAAACATGGCATTATGTAAAACATATTCATGCAATATCAAACTGATATAAAAGGGAGGAACATCACTATCAGGGGATTGACCATCCAATGCTGGTCCAAAAGTCAATTCTGGATGATCATCTTCAACATTTACCGTGTCCAACATGGGATCAAAATTCAGAATTTTAGAGACTTGACCTTGGTAGCTGCTGTTTTTCATGATTTCAGTCAAAGGAATAGATATTTTTAATTTGGAAATTTCATTTTCCAAACTAAATGCTGAAACTTTTTTGACTTCTTTGACCAGAACCTCTCTCCTATCTTTGATTGTAGCTGCCTAATTCGTCTTTTCTGCTACTGATATCTTGCTAGTTGTGGGATCAATTGTTTCTTTTCCTTTCTTCGGCGGTATTGGTGAATCCGTCTTCGGTGCTGTAGATTCTTTTCTTTTTTGAATGGGATTGATGGGAACATCTCGGTTTCTCAATGAATACTGCTTCTGTTGAGTGGATAAGGCATTCAAATATCCTCTTTGGTAATCATCTAAATATGCATCATTAGCTAAGATAAAATCTTCATCTTGTTGGGCGCCTAAACTTTCTCCATACTCTTCTTCTTCGGTGATGTAAATGGGCATATCATCAGGAGTAAAGAAGTGGTTTTGGTCCCCTACTACATCAACATCTTCATCTGAATCTTGACTCACAAAATTCTGCAAAAGAGGAGTCTTGATTGGTTGCTGGGCTGCCGGCTCTTGTACTCTTGGTTCACACTACTTAATTATGTACTGAGGTTGTTGTTGGCCACGGTAATTTGGATTACGAATCTGCGGTTCTGATTTGTCAAGGCTCAGTGTTTTGAAAATCTCACGAAGCCAAGGTGGTTCTGATGATGTAGATTCTTCCTTTATAGTTACTCTTTTTTCTGCCTTCAAACGTGCTCTCTTTTCGTTCAGATTTGCCTCAACATTGACAACGATCTTTTGCATATCTTCTAAAGTAGGCAGATCTCTATCTCGTAATGAATAAGCCATCTCTGGATCAAAGCCATCTGGGAATTTGAGAAGAGCTAATTTTCTAGATGGTCTTAAATCATCCGGAATAGCATTATAAACTGTATTGAACCTGATAATGTAGTCTTGGACAGACTCACCATGATTGCGTTTGATATTATTGTACTCCACATTGATCTGAAGCGGATCCTTTCTGAGTTCCCAACGATCTAGAAACTACTTCTGAAGTTCAAGCAACGTAGGTATACTTCTAGCTCCTAAGCCTCTGAACCATTTTCTTACCTCTCTTCCAAATGTTTGTACAAACAATCGCATAGTTACATCCTCTTCATCAATCTCATGTAAATCATAAAAATTTGTCATTTTGTCTGTGCTACTGAGCGGACACACTTTGAGGAGTGCCATCAAATAAAGGAATCTTACTTTGATAGTCCGCGGGCATATCATGCAATTGATGAGGTAAAGCAAGAGGTGCAAAACGAGCAGCCATTGCTCTTGGTGGATTTACTCTAGGTGTTGTTGGCGGAGTAGATGTCGCTACTGTATGAGGAGTATGCGGAGGTATATGCAGAGGAGAAGCGATGTGGGATGAAGGAGGGGAATTAGCTGCAGATTCGGAATAAGTAATTATAGGTTACATAGGAATCATGGGAATGAAAGGTGGTTCTGTAGGAATTCTAGAAGTAGATGCCGTGATGGTGGATCCAATGTTTGCAGATACAGCTTCTAAGAACTCAGAAAGATTAGCAGCTTGGATGTTGGTTTGAAGGTGCCTCAAGATAAAATTGTCAATTAATTTATTGTGCCTTTCAAATTCCAGAGCTGCAGCAAAGTCAAGATTTGCAACAATAGAATCGAGAGCGTTTTCACACTTGGTTTTAAACAATGACAATTCAAACCTTGTGTCGAAAGGAAGTTCTTCAAGGTATTCAAAAATTGCGGGAGAAGAATGAGATTTAACCAAGGGAGTCGTCGAGCTTTCTTGACGGAGGATTTTTCGAATCAAATTTGGATTTTCGTAAATAGGAGGTGGATTTGGTTCTGGATTAGCTCTTGTATGTATTTTTGAAGCCAGTGTGCTTATCAGAAGATCAAGGGAACTAAAATAATTCGGCCAATCGTTTACTAGACTCAATCATCCATGGGTCTAGAACGAACAAAAGTACTGGGGTGATTTGCAAATCAAAGTTTCACAAGATAATCGGAGATCGACTGAAGCATCATTTATCTACTTCCACTTATGCATAGCAAGAGCGTTTTGAAAGCTACCTGGAATGAATTTAGACTCCGTCTAAGACTTGTGAAACAAACTCATCAACAAGAAAACCATTTGATATTTCTTCCCCAGTGGATTCGCCACTATGTTAGTGCTCAAATCTGCCTTAGGCTGAAATAAGGCAAGACTCAAGGCCACATCAAACCACGCTCAGCCTCGTAGCTAGTCCTACGAGGATAGGAGAGGGCTCTCTCTGGGTCAAACTCGGCAAAAGATAATCGAAATGGCTCAAGATGACCTAATTGATGACTGATTTTAGGCTAGGTATGAAGTACAAAGAGTTTAGAATTGAGTTTAAATAATTTTTTTGAATTCAAGGGAAAGGAAAATTTGGGTGCGGGGATGAGGCACAGTTTTTGCAAAGGTTCACTTGGGGCAAGACAGGCGATTGTTTTGATGCCTTAAAGTAGGTGATATGGGTAGATCATACTGGTGAGGGGCTAAGGAGAGCAAGGGGTCTCAAGGATTCTCCTTAAACTGAAGAAAACATAAAAGATTAAACAAATTTAAAGGCAGAGCATAACAATTTCATGGATTCTACTTTAACACTTCATTTGTTTAATAACAGAAGATTCAATAGAGATAATGATACAAATACACAACTTAAAAGTACTAAGAGAAACAAACCATCAACACATAAAGCCACATGGATCCCAAATAGTGCTGCAAAACCCTGGTCTTTCCTTTGCCAAAAATGTAGATAAGATATGTACAATATAGTGTCAAGCTATTCCCAAGAGTCCAACCCTGAAAATGACTAAGAAAATACATAATATAGGCAAGCTAACAAATTCCCTTGCCTCTAGGGGTCGAGCTCATCATCCTAGGAGCTGTTTGAACCGATTCTAAACTAAGCACTACAATCTAGGCAGTCAAAACAACTTGCCTCTATAAGCTAGGAAACCAATTCATTCATTACATTTTTGCTATTTTATGAATGAATCATCTAGAATAGGTACATAAGTGTCATAACAACATAAATCTATAATAATTACAACAAGGAGGGTGAAAAATCCCATCACAAGTCAAAACAGGTGAAACTGGCTTGATTCGCTGAGCTGAGGAGGAAAACTGTGCCAAAAAACCCTGTGCGCCGCGCGCCTGAGCCCTGTGCATCGCGTGACTTTCCACCTGATTTTGCGGCACTTCCCGACATCCAAATTGAGCTCAGGTTGGCTTGTTGGAAAGCCCTGGATGTTTACTTTCCAACCCAAGTGGAATTGTCCAATTTGGTCTCCATTTGACCCTCCAAAAGTGGATTCTCCCAGAAGTACTTCTTGCTGATGCAAAAAGTGGCAGAAAGGTGATTTCCATGATGTTTTTTGAGCTTTTGATCACCCAAAACTTGATTAAATGCCTTGGCAATTGCTGAGAATGTGTATTTCATCATGAAAAATCCAAAAATGTAAGCCACCTGTGATTTGGACCTCCCCATCTTATGGTTCGTGCGCTGAATCTTTGTATAAGACTTTCTTTTAAAGGGCCAATCTAACATTCACATATGCCTTAAGGTATGCAATCAGATTGACATCAAATCTTGGTATATATTTCTAATACACCTACTAGGCTCTTAGGTTGCTATTAACTAATTATCCTCTTAAACCCCTCAACAAGGAGATATTGTTGTTAGTTTGGATTCAACCTTATAGGATTTATGTTTCATCCTAGTGTATCTTCATAGGTTTAGTTCTATTTCATACTTTGAACAATTCAACCCTATAACCTCAAGGGAGGTTCTGGCATAGCTAGGGAAAGGGAGATATCAAATCCTTTTGAAGTCACTTTCGGTCACCATTCCTAATATCATTTATGTGGTAGATCTAGTGTTATTGTAATGTCATTGTATAATAGACTGATACAAGTTTGTTTATGAGGAGATTGATCTAAGTGTGGAGGTTCATTAATAGGAGGTGGAACACTCTATGAGAGGCATTTTACAACTCTCATCTTCAACAACACCTACACCATTTTTTATTTAAATGAGTTCTCTCCATTTTCCCTATCTTTCATTTGTAACTCTTATTTAAATTATCTCATCAAAGGAGACTATGAACTAACCCAAGTTAGCTTTCATTCCCTTTGTTAATTTGTTGATAATTATTTATTGGAAACACTAATTAAAGTACCATGGTACCCCCATAATCCTAGATAAGTAACTAAGAGTAAAACTCTAAGTATTTAATGACCTTCCTCTCTTCTCTTCTCTTCCTCTCCCCTAAAGTTTTTTGGTTTTACCCTAAAATCGAGTGGCAACTCCACTCTCTCCTTCCTCCTTGTGGGAGCAAGGATTTGTTATGATGCTACAAATTAAACATATAGGAAATTAGGCCACCTCACTTCCCTATAGGTATATTTTCAATTATGCTAGATTGAGGTTGATCTCATTATTAGCAAAAGCATGAAGTTTCACTTGTTGTGATGTTTACTAAAATTTCATGAATTGAGATTTCTAATGCAATTCAGAAATTTAAGCTCCATCCTAGAAGTTTCCTAGATCTTAATACTGATTTTTTAGCCTTAGCATTGTTATGAGATATAATTAAAACAACAACAATAGTGGATAATATTTCAATCCTTAACAACCCAAACTTGTCGGCAATCCAAGAGAAAAGACACCAAAGCGTTTCGATAAGTTTTCACTTGCTAGAGAAATCTGATCATACATGAACTATATTTAAAAACCTTTATTTACAATAGTAAATATAACAACAAACAACCCTTAACTTTTTCAATTACAATATTAACTAACTTAACATAATCATCCAATATCAATAAAATAATATGATATTTTGCACCACTTAACGTAATCATAATAAATTTAAGTGATTTATTTATTAATCATTATTTTTTTTAATATTTATTTTTCTAACGTAATCATTATTTTTTTTAATGTATTTTAAATTTATTTTATCTTCTTCCATTACAATATTAAATCACTTGACATAATTAAAATATTAAATATTAAATTACAAGTATTGGACAGCTAAAAACTTCATTAATATGCAGAAGATGAAGTTCATGTACATATCATAGCCGATCGCAAGGTTAGTATAGTTCACTAACTTTCTAAAACTCTAAATAAACATAGTTAACAACTTGACAATAATCCTCTATAGTTCTCATTTTTTTAAAGGTTGTATTTAGTTGTTTTTACCATTGTTTTATAAAGTGAAGCTATTAGCTCTACCTTTTTTTAGAGTTAAAATTACCATCTCTTGCAACCATAACCTCAACAACCTTGTAATGTTGCCAAGAAAAACCTTTAAAACGACTATATAATTAAAAAAAGGTACGAAAAATAATGTCCTTTTTTTCGAGGGCCAAAATTACTTCTTCTTTGGAACCATGTCCTTAAAAATTTGTATCGTTGCAAATAAAAACCTTAAAAAATGGTACCAAAAATAATGCCCTTTTTTCGAGGGCCAAAATTACTTCCTCTTTGGAACCATGTCCTTAAACATTTGTATCGTTGCCAATAAAAACCTTAAAATCAATCATTGAATTGAAAATTGGCACCAACAATAACATCCTATCTTTTATAAGGTCAAAATTTCAAGTTCAGTGAAACCATGACCGTGACAACTAGCACATGTGAAACCAAAAATTATAATCAACTCTCATTGAAAAGAGGTGTTATAGTAATACTCTATCAATTTTGGGGACTTAAAATTGCAACATTTTTGAAACCATAACTTATAAACATAATGCTATTGAAAAAACATCATTAAAAGTAATAAAAGGATAAAACAAAAGTAAACAATATATATTTTATATATATATATATATATAATATATTAAATTTATTTTATTGTTAAAGGATCTTTAGTTCTAGTGGTTTGTTTGAACACTTATTATTTGGCTATGCTTGGTGTATTTATGAAAATAGTAGGTATCATGCAAATAATGCAACCAATATTTTTAAGTACTAATTCTCTATAAGTTCTCATTCGATTCAACAAAAATAAATTAAATTTAAATATTTTTAAATAAAAAATACACCAAAAAAAATGTTTAATTTTTTTCATCTGTCCATTTATTTTTTATTTTTATAAGCAATCCTTTCAAATAAATTTTAAAAAAGCATTAAAAAAAAATAAACTTTTTCTTTTTAATATACTTTTGAAAAATTAATTAAATAAATAAAAAAGTAAAAATAACATATAGTAAAAAAAATGAAAAAGGGCAGTGTTTACCAACCCTCATGCAATTTTGTACCCCTTCCCAAGCGTGTGCCTCCCTCTCCTATGTCCATTTCTAAAGGATTAGCAATGGTGGGGGAGCTACCCTCCACCTCTCACTACGACTTATAAGTCCATGCCCTTATTTGAGCGACTAGACTTGTAGGTCATGGAGAGGGAAGATGGTTTTTATAAAGTGGGGTAGTGTGGAGGATAGTAATGGGGCAATTTGGCTTTATCAAAATGTTTCTTTTTACAATAAAAAAATTCATATGATTTCTTTCTATTTTTTTTTAATAAAATATAATTGATAGGGATATTTGTATTAATAAAAGCCTGGATTTTGGGCCATTATCCTTACATTTTGAGTTGTCCACAAAGAGAGATCTTCAAATGAGTAAACAAAGTGTTTACTGTATCCATGACTGACAATACTATTTAAACATAAAAGATATTCTCCATAATTGTATAGAAAGAACCTAACATAGAGCAAGATTTGCAATTACATGGCAAGAGCGAACTGAGATCCAAACAAAAAACTATTTTCATGGCTAGGGTGGGTAGTCACCAAGGGCCATGTTCAATTTCTTCCAAGCCACGAATACAATGTGTCCTCCTGTGCCCAACACGTGCCCCAACGATGCTGCCCTCCTCAACATCCCTTCTATAACTTGCATTTGAAATTTCTAGAATTACCACTCCCTCGTTGTGCTGTCTAACCTCGGTAGTGAGACTGTCCAACGAGGACTCCATGTCTACATGGTGCTCAAGAAGCTTATCCTCCACAAACGATTGGAACGAACATCACAGTGGCTCAATCAAATTCTCCAACTTCTTGATTGTGGAGGCTAGGGCCTGCGTAGAATCCAACAACTTGTTGATCAACTCCGAGGCTCTGATAGTCTTGTGAAGCTCCTTAGAATAATCCAATCCTGCCATGAATCCCAATGTGGAGAGAGTAAGGATTTTCCAACCTGCCCTGAGAGGTCCATAAACAAAGAGAGTCAAAACACCACCGCTTTTAGAATTTAAGTTTCTAACCTCAACAACAATGACCTAAGAAAACATATGAGGATACTAATTACCTCCATGGAACCATATATAATTGAACCTGAGATTGAAACGTGAGCTAAACTGAGGCCTTAGATATCCCATCACGGTGAAAATCGTACTAGGACGCAAGAGAAATGACTTGATATTCATGCCGGACATAGAAATTGAACCCACCCTGTTGTGAAATGAAGGGATCACCATAGCTAAATTCGAGAGAAATAAATAAATTCCAGGGAGAGTTAAGGCGATATGACAAAAGAGAGTGAACAAAGTCCACAAAAAGAGCCATATGTTCACCAAAGAATGCCACTTGTGCAGAGGCCAATTAAAACACTGGACCCGACAGCACTGGCGAGAGCCTTCTGATGGTCTATAAAGATTTAAAACCTGGGGAGTGGAGTCCTTAAATCGCCCCCCTTCAAACCTTATATTACAATGGTTATAGTTCACTTATGGAATTGGAGAGGAGAGTATTTTTGCATTGATTTCGAGGATCCCTTGAGTCAAGTTGGCCCCTCTTTTTGCTAATTCATCAACATTTGAATTCAGATTTCTATATATGTGATAAAATTTCACTTGGTCAAATTTTGTCAGTGATGCCTTTATCTTGAGAATGAAAGGGGAGATAGGGAGTTGATAGTTTTCTTCACTTTAAATCATTTCCAAATAACCAATAGGGAGTCCCCAAAGACAATGCGTTGCTTAATTCCTCGATCGGAGGCAAGCTCCAATCCTTTCCAAAAGGCAAGAAACTCAACATAATTGTTTGTGGCTTTTTCGAGTCCCCACGCATAGTGCAAAACCAATTTTCACCAAGGCCAAAAATGAACCCCTCTAGCCTCCCCCACTAACCAAAAAAGAAAAGAAATGACCTCTTTCTACTTTTTAACAATAGTTTTAAAAGTATTTTTTTTATAAATATTTTCAATTTAAAACTTAATTGGTTTTAAAAAATTATTATATTTTTTAAAGTATAATAAATTTTAATTTTTTGTGACTCTCTCACTCTCTAAATACACACAATGTTTTTATTTTTTATTTATTTATTTATTTTTATTTTTAAATTCCCATGGAGAGACATGTTGGCCTGTTGTGATAAGGCTTGAAGAGTAGCATCCTTGGAATATATTCCACTTTGATGGGGTTGGGACCTATTGAATTTTGTTAAGTCATAAGTTGTAGGTATATTTGGCTTGCGGGCTATTGGATATACTCTTGCTGTTATAGTGGCAACCACAAGATTTGATCCTAGGCCTTGTCCAAATTACTCCAACAAGTTAATGATTCACCATGATTAAAAAATATGAAAAACAAAATAAAGGTAGGGAGTTTTTTAAATATTTTTTTTGGTTGTTTGTTTCTTTTTTTATTTTTAAAGGTATTTTAAAATTAAAATAATTAAGGAGTGTTTATTCTTATATTTTTGGTTTCTTTTACATTTTTGTTTCTCTTCTTCAAAATTTTGAGTCTTTTTATTTTTTAATGATTCTATTTGCAGCAATAACACTAGGTTTTAGCCTATGGCTGTAAAAATGTTACAATTTTAAGTTTCCAAAAAGAGTAGGGTGTTACTAGTACTAATATTTCTGATTTGGGGATTGATTTTAAGATTTTGATTGTAAGAAAACTGGTTGTCAATGCCATGGTTTCAAAAAAGTTGCAATTTTGATCCTAGAAAAGGGAGAAGTTGTTGCCATTTGTGCCACTTTTCAATTTATAGGTTTATTTAAAAGTTTTTGTCGACAATGACAATAGTGTTGAAAATAATACTGAGAGGGGGGGTGAATCAGTATTATCTAGATCTTTTAACAATTCTTCCTTATTTATACTTTGAATTATTTTTGCATATCAATACCATCAATAATGAGCATGAACAGAAAAGCGA
>APFE030391663.1:5289-18067 GCA_000404065.3 Pinus taeda | reverse complement strand
TGAAAATGGGCGAATGGATTCACTTAAATAAAACTTATTCTTGAAATTGGGCGAATGGAAGGTTGTAACTCCTAATTTCAAGGGCTAAATTTAACTTTTTTACACTCTCCCTTAAAATAAGGTGGGCTATTTTAGGTGATTTGTAAAAATGTACTATGATACAAAATATTCGTCCACTAAAAATTTAAAACCCCTTAATTTCGCCAAAGGGCGAACATTCGCCCCTAAAATAATCTATGGAGGACAACAACAATGCTATCTAAGAAAGAATGATGAACACTGACTATGGCACAAAAGATTGGGGAATCTAAGTTTCTCTCAGACAAGGAAAGCATGCAAATATTAGTCAGTTCATGATCTCCCTGACATCATAATTCCAGACAATAAAATATGCAAATCGTGTCAGTTTGGAAAGCAAACTAGAAATAATTTCCCTGAGAAGGAAGGATTAGCTAGTAAGCCACTTGAACTTGTCCATACTGATGTATGTGGTCCATCGAGGAAAATGTCATCTCGAGGAGAATAATACTTCATATTTTTAATTGAAGACTTTTCTAGGATGTGTTGGATAGGACTCCTTAAGCATAAAGACAAAGCTTTCAAAAAGTTCAAAGCATTCAAACCCTTGGTTGAAAACGAATCAGATCGTAGAATCAAATGCCTTAGATCTGATCAAGGAGGGGAATCTACCTCAGATGAATTTTTCGATTTTTGTGAAGAACATAGAATAAGAAAGGAATTCTCTACTACAAGGACTCCTTAGAAAAATGGAGTAGTAGAAAGGATGAACAGAACGGTTCAACAAATGGCTCATGCTATGCTTGATGAGTCTGGAACTCCTGCAATCTTTTGGGGTGAAGTTGCTTTTGCTGCCGTTACTATTCTCAACAAGACAAACATCCGAGTAAAAAACATTCAAAATCCTCATGAACTTTGGTATGGTAAGATTCCTACGGTAAAATACTTCTAAATTTTTGGAAGCAAATGTTACATCAAAAGGACTGATGAAAACTTTGGCAAGTTTGATCCTAGAGTAGATGAAGGAATTCTCCTTGGTTACTCTCGCCACAACAAAGGATATAAGTGTTACAATAAAAGACTTGGAAAAATTGTTGAAAGTTTTGATGTAGTGGTTGATGAAGAAGGTAATATTCCTAGGCAGGTAAAATCCGAAGATTTCAAAGATGATGAGGACTATTCTTCGACATCAAATTAGACTTTTCATGAAGAAGAAACATATGAGGCACTAGAAGAACAAATAATGGTAGAAGAAAAGACTCCATCTAGGTATGTCCAGAAGAATTATCCAGAGACTCAAATTTTGGGGCAGAAAGAGGCAGGTGTACAAACAAGAAGAACTATTTCAGAAGCTTCAAGTTATCTAGCATTGCTTTCCTCCACTGAACCACGAAATGTAAGTGAAGCATGCAAAGACGAATGCTGGATCAAGGCCATGAATGAAGAACTTGATCAGATTGAAAAGAATAACACTTGGGAGTTGGTTCCAAGACCAAATGATAAGAATGTCATTGGGACCAAATGGATATTCAAAAACAAGCTGAATTAAAATGGAGATGTTATTAGAAATAAGGCCAGAATTGTTTTTAAATGGTATGCTCAACAAGAAGGTATAGACTTTGAAGAATTTTTTTCACCAGTTGCTAGACTTGAAGCCATAAGAATGTTCCTTCCTATGTGTAGCTATCAGAAGCTCAAAGTATTTCGAATGGATGTGAAATCTTCCCTTTTAAATCGAGACTTAGAAGAAGAAGTGTATATTGAGCAACCAGATGGATTCATCCTTGGAAATGATCAAAAGCTTGTGAGAAGACTTAAGAAGGCACTCTATGGTCTTCAACAAGCTCCAATTGCTTGGTATTATTGTCTGGACAAATACCTCCATCAACAAGGCTTTTCAAAAGGGTCAACAGATAGCAATATATATATATAAATTGATAATGATAAATTGCTAATACTTGTTGTGTATGTTGATGATATTATCTTTCGTAGCAATGAAGAAGCCATGAGTCAAAGCTTTGCTTTGGTGATGCAGAAAGAATTTGAAATGTCCTTGCTTGGTGAGCTAACAGATTTTCTTGGTTTACAAGTCCAACAAAATAAAGACGGTATCTTTTTATCACAAACCAAGTACCTCAAGCAGATATTGAATAAATATGGCATGGAAGATTTGAAACTAGTATGTAATGCTATGGTAACAGGATGTAGCCTCAGTGCAAATGACGATTCAGCAACAATACATCAACCAACCTATAGATCCATGACTGGTAGTCTGCTCTATCTGACAAGTACCCGACTAGACATCATGCATGCAGTGGGAATAGTTGGAAGATTCTAGGCAAATCCAAAAGAAGCACACCTTCAGGCGGTTAAAAGGATTTTCAATTATCTTCAAGGAACACAAAACTATGCCTTATGGTATCTTAGAGATACAGATCTCACAGTTCATGCATATACAGATGCAGATTCGGCAGGAAGCATGGATGACAAAAAAAGCACTAGTGGTGGTGCATTCTTTATGGGTCCCAAATTAGTATCTTGGTTCAGCAAGAAACAAAGTTCAATTGCTTTATCTACAATTGAAGCAGAATATGTGGATGATGTATCTTGCTGCACACAGCTCCTTTAGATGATGCAAGCTTTGCAAGATTTTCAAATCACTTGTACTCCACCTATCTCCATTTTATGTGATAATACAAGTGCAATCAGTATTTCAAAGAATCTTGTCATGCATTCAAAGGCCAAGCACATACCTATCAGATATCATTTTCTTCGAGAAGAAGTGCTTGAACAAAAGGTCAAATTGGAGTATGTTCCCTCCAAGGAATAGGTTGCTGATATACTCAACAAACCACTGCCCAAGGAGATATTTGAATGCCTCAGACAGAAGATGGGAGTAGTTGATGCATCATCTTGCTATTGAAACTTATGTGTTTCAGAGAAAAGTAGTTGTACGTGAGCTTCATGTGGAGCATCCACGTACATACGCTGGTTTCCATGGATATAGTCACCGATTTGTTGATTTGAAGACAACAGTGGGCCAGACTCAAGATGAAAAGAGATTGATACGGGTCTGACGGAGACCATCTGGCATAGGTTTAGGGGGAGCATATATTCTTCTAATAATGCATTGTTTTCATTATCTTAGAAGATCTTGTTTCAAGATTCACAGTTTTTTTTAGTTTCAGGTGGAACAGGTGCAGAGGGAGAACATGGTTGCTGGTCTGAATGATGATTGACTGATGCCGCTGATGATAGTTGTTGATACCTATCATAGTCTTGTTGTAGATATTTAATCTCTATGTCATGTATTTCTTTTCTTATCAAGGTCATGTAACGGCCTACTTTGGTTTCCTCACTATGCGTGAGATGGATGATGTAATTTTCTTGTTTTATCATGTATAAACCTTTGATGTATCCCCACTTGGTTGAGTGGATGAGTCAATATTGGTATATCCCCACTTGGTTGGGAGATGGATGTATGTATAAGTCTTTGGTGATAGGAAGGTCACTTATGATGTTTAAAGTCATATTTCTTCTTGCATAATATCTTCTTGCAGACCTTGCCTACAGTAAGGGGGAGAATGGACATGAGAGTAGAGTAGAGATTTCAGAGTGTACTCAGGGGTAGCATAACCCTTTGCACCTGATGAAAAAGGGGGATAATGACTTTGAGTGACATGGGGTTTCCATCAAGTCCAAAGGGGAAGGCTGTTGGCATTATAATACAGGTTCAACTCTATGACACAAGTGTTGTCCTTAATGGCAACTCACTCAAATAACAGATCACAGTTCAAGCTCTCAGAATGAAAGAAAAAGAAATATATGTAGGTTCCTCTTAACCAAGTGATGTATACACATGGGTTCGACGATCAAAAGGCCCATTTACGTATGCATGCACTTTCATGCATGGAAAAGTGCGTACATGTGGGAAAACTTATTTTTAATCCATGGTATTTAGTCCTTGGTATTTGGACCTATGGCTTTGGTCCATGGTATCTTGTCTGATGTGTTGAACCCAGGTATTTTTTCCATAGTATTGGTTCTAAGTGGTTTTGGACTGTGGTATTAAGTAAGGCCTAAGACTATAAAAAAGGGGAAGGAGATCATTAGGCAAGGCGATTCACTTAAAAATTGAATATCTTATGAAGAGCAAGATCAAGAATTGGGTGATGGTGCATAGGTGGATCTGAACCAAGGAGGAACCTGAGCGCTGAAAGATGGATAAGTCCTATTGGTGGGTCAAGATCTTAAGGCTTGAATAGTAGTATCTCTGTGTGATTTTGATCTCTTATATTTGGCGCATGAATTGATCTATAAATCCAATAATCTGGGTATAAGTGATGTCTGAATAAGTGAAAAGGGTAAATTATCTTTTATAGATCTGTACACAGGTTCGGCAGATTAGAGATGTGTATACACACTGGTTCAGTAAGTCAAAATAGGGTATACAATAGTTGGCCTTAATACAACAGTGTATGCACGCAGGTTTCTACATATTGAAGTAGTGTACATCTCATGAAATATGCTTTAGCTACTTCTGTTTATTGTTGTAGTGTTTTGGGTTCAGGATTGGTTTTTGGTTATTGTTACTATATTCTAGTTACAACATTCAGAGAAGTAATTGGTTGATTCAGTTTTGATTGAAGCAAAGGAGATTGGTTGATGCAGATATATTTGATGTTTGATTAATGTTATTGATGGATCTAGTTTTAAAATTTATGAAATGTGGTCCCTGGAAGAAAGAGAAGGTTGTAGCCTTTTGTACGTCAATACCTACGTACTAGTACATAAGCTAGTACAAGAGCTAAGGGGTTTGTAGCTCCCTTCCTGGAGAAGCGAGAGAAAGAAAGAAGGTTGTAGCCTTCTGCAGGTAGAAGCTTGTGTACTGGTATAAGATTGCACCAGTACAGAAATATTGTAAAATGAAGTTTATTATTTAAAAAGGAAGATACAGACGAATTGCAGCACGTGGTTTTCACCCACATAGGGTTTCCACCTTATATTCTGTGTCCATGTGTGTGATCTATTCTGTTTTACTGCACATGTTTACTGTTCTTATCGTTAATGAAGTTCTGATGCACTGATTAAAGGTCAAAATTTAATGAATCATAGTTTACTGATATACGTTGTTTTCTTTAGACACAGTAGCATATATACACAATTTCCCATAATTGAAGTAGCGTATACAAATCTGATTGTGAAAAAATAATTGTTAGATAATACTGGTTCGCCCCCCCTCTCAGTATTATTTCCAATATTTTTCTCTATGTATCTCTTTCTTCTTACCTCTCTCTCAACCTTCCATTCTGTGTCTATATCCCTCCCTCTATCCTTATCTCTCTCCCCCCCTCTCTCTCCACTTGTCCCTGACTTTCTCTATGTTTCTCTTATTCCCTCGCTCCCCGCCATCTATATCTATACCTCCCCCCATCTCTCCTTACTTGTCTCTCTATCTCATCCACCTAAACACATGTCATTCTCTCTCTCTCCCATATTTCTCTCTCCATCTATTATATATATATATATATATATATATATATCCCTCTGTCTCTCCTTCTTTATATGTCTATATCATTTTGCATACACTGTCTCTCTCCATATATATCTATCTATTTATCTCATCCTCTTCCCGCCCCTCCCTATTTATTCCATCTCTTTCTCTCTATATCTCTCTCTCCCTCGCTCTTCCTCTCTCCCTCTCTCTCACTCTCGTCCTGTTCTCTCTCCATCTTTATCTATCATCTTCCCTCCGTCTCTTTTTCCTCTCCCTTCTGCCCTCTCTCACCCCCACCATCTATATCTGTATCTTTCCTTGTCTCTCCTTCTCACCCCCAAAACATACACACTCTCTCTCCATATTTACCTATCTATCTCCCTCTCCCTCCCTCCCTCTCTCTTTCTCACTGTCTCTTTATCTCTCCCTTGTCACTCCCTCTCCCTCTCCACCTTTTTCTCTCTCTATGTCTTTCTTTCCCTTCCAACTCCATCTCTCTGTCCCCCTCTATCTCTCCTCTCTCTCAATTACTCTCTCTCTACCTTCCTCTCTCTCCCTTTCTCTCCCACATCCCTCTTTCTCTCTCCCATCACTCCCTCCACCCTCCAACTTTATAACTATATCCCTCTCTCTCTAATTCTAGCACTTCCCCTTTCTCTACCCTTCATATCTATATCTCCATGTCTCCCTCTTCCCCTTCTTTCCAATGTCCATCCTCTCCTTTTCTCTCCCTTCTCTTGTCTCCTCTCTTCCTCAATCCATCTTGATATTTTCCTTATCCCTCCCTCTCTCTCTCCAACTATATCTCTCAATGTCGTTGTTCTTCCCTTCCTCTCTTTCCCACTTCCAACTTTATCTCTCTCTCCTCTTTCTCAAGTCCTCTCTCTTTTCCTTCCTCTCTCTCCCTTTCTCTCCCACCTACCTTTGTCTCCCACCCCATCACACACACACACACTCTCTCTCCACCCTCCAACTATGTCACTATATCCCTCTCTCTCCCCTTCTTTCTCTCCCCCATTCATATCTATGTCTCCCTATCTCTCTCTTCCTCTTATTTCCCTATCTCTGTCCTCTCATTTTCTCAACCTTCCATCGTATCCTCTCTCCATCATTCCATCAGCATCTCTCCATTATCACTCCCTCTCTCTCTCCGCCTTTATCTCTCATAGTCTTTGTTTTTCCCTCCCACTCTTTACCCCTTCAAATCCATCTCTCCACCTCTCTACCCCCTCCTCTATCTCTTCCTTCTTTTCTCTCCATTTCTCTGCCACCTCTATGTCTCTTCCCACCACTCTATTCCCTCTCTATCTCTCTCTTAAATATAATCTCATTGTATTTCATTTAACAAAGTTTCTAAATTTAAAAATATAATTAGTTATACAATATAAAACCTATATTTTGGATTAATCATGTCAAACAAAATATAATAAAAACTTAAAAGAATCATGCACTATATACCTTTTACCATTGCTAGTCACTTTTTTTCTCTCTTTGCTTGGATATTTGGTTAGAATGTATATAAACTCATTCTTTATAATATTATTAATATTATATAAATTTCACATTTGTACATATAAAAGTATTCTCATCTTCAATTTATCAAAAGGTCCATTAAATATCTATTGTTAGTCACTTCTTTTTCTCTTTTTGCTTGGATATTTGGTTAAAATTTATATATCCTCGTTCTTTATAATAATATTTATATTATATAAATTTCACACTTTTAAATATAAAAGTATTCTTCATCTTTAATTTATTAAAACATCCATTAATATCTACGGAAATATTTTTGGTAGTCATGAGGATGATGGGTTTAGATGTACCTCAAAAGTAATTACAACTTTTTTGTTTTTAGATTTAATTAAAAAGTGTTATAAAATTAAATTAAAATAAACTATTTGTAAAATATTTTGATTTTGAAATAAGTTATGGTTTTTGGGAATGTCGTATTAATGACCCAATGGCCATGTTATTGTAATAGAATAATTAAAAGCCTAAATCCATAACATAGTAATCAAAAGCCTAGATGACCCACGGTATTGATAAACCATGGTATTAGCCCATGGTATTATGATTTTTCCCCTTCTTTCACTCTATCCCTTTGTCTATATCTTCCTCTTCGCAGTATTGACTCATGGTATTGTAAAAAATCCTATTTAAAAGTTAATAACACACATGGTAAATATCCATGATTCAAAAACTTGTTATATTGTAAATATTAATTTTTTATTAGCTTATTAATTAAATTTAAAAATAGTTATGTAATCATTATTTTAATTTACATTATAAAATGGATGTTAATTTATAAATACTGTTTATGTGTTATATATTTTAATCTCATATATAAATATAATTTTTTTTTTAAAAAATTTTAATAATTTTCTTAATAAAAAACAAAATTACAATATAAAAAAGAACAGATTTTAAAAATATCTCACGTCTCACACCTACACATCTAACACTCACACATACACCCTATACTAGATTGTTAATGGCCTCTTAGCACGATAATATTGCATACTATAATAATAATAACACATTTTAATAATTAGCATCACTTCATATTAATTCAATGTTTTCTATGAACACTAAAAATAAGAATGCATTATAATAATGATATGGAATGTGGAAACTAACAAGGGCTACCTAGTAGCTAGTACCTTAACTTAAAATATAGCTTAAATAAACGAAAAAATAACAAAGGAAACGATTTCATCACAAAAATAAAAGCAACTAATAAAATATTATAATATTGAATGTAATCACAAAAAATTAAGAAATGTGATTAATAATATTGTTTATATTAACAGGCATATATCTATATATGTGCTTGTTTTATTTTTATTAATATATATAATCGTTTATAATTAAATTTATTAAAATATTTTTAATATATTTTTAATATAATAATAATTCACTTGGGCTTGGAGTATGCACTAGAAGTGCTTCTCCTTGGCTAAGAGTTCGTCTTCCACGGATGTAAGGAAATAGGTTAACGGCCTAAGACCCAGAGACATCTAGCATGAGTGAAAGTCTGCCCCTTAAGCACCACCATTGGGTTATTCCAAGTAGCATGATTTTCCTTAAATAGGGGTGATGAGTTAGACTGCATTCCCAGATAACTGCTAGGATGGTTGTGCCGGCTGCTGGTTTGACAATTGAGTTATGATAGGTTTTTTCACTTGTTTCGAAAATAATAAAAATTCACCTTCAATTGATGATATTATGAATAAATTATAATTCATTAAAATAGAAAAATAGAGAAAAGAAAAAAATTGAATAAAAAAGTTAAATAAAAGTAAATAAAATGAAAAACAAAAAATTAGTAACTAATAGAAATGGAAGTTAATGATGATTACGATGATGGTTAATGTCCACGGCACCAAAATTGGTGACATAAAGAAGCAAATTATTTAGTTTGATTTAATATTTTATTTCTATGCTCGAAAGGCTTCGAGAGAAGCCTCTCGAGCTCACTTTAATTTTGACAACGTAAAAGGCTAGGAAAGATTATTGCAACAAAGATTTTGAAACTCAGATCTAATGTTGGTATTGTCAGAGACACGACAGAAACCTTTCCATCCATGGTGTTTTAAGAACTACCCAACCATGTGTTTCACTATGGAGCTCATGAGTGTTCCTTGGCTATATTAATTTTCTTCTTTGACCTAGTTAAAATAGAGATATACTTCTGATCTTCTAGGTTGGGGTTGATAACCTCCTTATAATATCTTAATTTTCTTTTAGGTGTTAAATCTTTCTCACACCAAAGTTTTTCCTTCAACTTAGAAGTAACAATATTTTTAATGTTATTAATGTTTTGCAATGCAACATTCTTTTCGATCTCTGAGTGGTTTAATGAGGCCTTGGTATCTTTATACCAAACTAGTTTGAACCTTAGGTGGTTTTGGCTCTACCTCACATCCATATAATATAACGGGAGTCACTAAAGTTTCAAAGAGGAACTTCTTTATATAGCACATTACAAGTTTGCCATTTCCATTTATTTTCACGACCAAAATAATCTTTACATCCCCTATTAATCCTTTTATCAATGCTATAGTTTCACTTGAGCATGTGATGAATATCAATTCATAGGTACTAAGGAAACCATAATAAAACCTCAACCAATAACATACAAATAATTAAATTTAATTAATAATAAAAATAACAAAAATTGAATTTTATCATATTTTTTGGTGAAAGACAAAATAAATATAATAACATATAATAATAATATTGCTGAGTATTAATTCAATGTTGGCAATGAAATGTTAATGTTATTCCGGGAATGAATTAACGCTGTTTCAGAGTTTGTATGAACTATTCTCTAAGTCTGTATTAACATGAGTTTATATTAATGCTCCTCCAGAGTTTGTATTAACACTAACTCCAAGAATGAATTAACACTGCACATTGCTCCAAGTTTGTATTAACGTTGGTTCGTGCGTTAAGAATCAACGCTGCTCCAAAATGAAAGCATCAATGTACTAATAATAACGCTGCTCCAACACTGTTCGTTAATGTAATGAATACACCATGCTACAATATAAAATATTCATCATTGCTCTAGAAATGGTATAAGGGTACTCCAAAATCTCAACATATTCATCTCAATATTGTCCATTCACATTAATCTTTGAACGTTGCCTTTTATTCTCATTAATCTATGAGTGCTTCAGTTGTATGTTGAACGCTGCAATTATTCTCTTTAATTTTTGAAAGCTACAATTATATATATTGTTGGCAATAACAATAAAGTTGACATGTATGAACGTTGCCTTTTATTCTCATTAATCTATGAGTTATTCAATTATATGTTGAACGCTGCAATTATTCTCATTAATTTTTGA
Source organism: Pinus taeda (assembly GCA_000404065.3). Classification (NCBI taxonomy): domain Eukaryota; kingdom Viridiplantae; phylum Streptophyta; class Pinopsida; order Pinales; family Pinaceae; genus Pinus; species Pinus taeda. Next base: position 7,699 of record APFE030391663.1, on the reverse strand, counting down.
AAGCTACAATTTTTGAAAGCTACAATTATATATATGAAAATGCAGGAGATATTAATTAATGCCAATGTTGGCACAAGTATTGACCAATACTCAAGTGTGCTCTAAAGACGTCGTTTTCTACCACAGTAAAGAAACATCTAATTAATGTCGAACACGGCTTTAGATGTTAAATATGTTGCTCTCGAAGCCGCATTGAACGCTGAAATGTACCAATGGTGGCAATGAATTAGTTTTGAATACTTTAATGTTGTTAGAATTGAATATATAAACGACTATATAGTGCTACATAATTATCCTATTGAATATATAATGCTGCTATAATTGAATAAATATCATGCAACGTATAAATTAACTATGGTAAATACTAGATGTTTTCAGAGCATGGAATTGAGAGGACATCTGTGTGTATGAGGAGCTTCCCATTCCTTGCCATCGGTCGAGTCTTAAATCCCTAAAAGCAATCCAAGAAGTTGAATGTTTCTATCAGCGATGATTCGCTGACGGTATTTATGCTCCCCAGGTATCATGATTGTTTTTTGGTAAGCGATTGCATTCGTCAGAGAGCGACCCCAGCTATCACTATTGTTCTGTGCTAATCGCGTGTGCTTGTCACACAATGGTTCTGCGTATCTTTCGATATGTAATTGAAGAATTCCTTGTTTCTATCACTTGGATATTGGAGTGAACGACGCCCAAAGATTCAATAAAAAATAAACATTCCGCTTTGTTATGGCCTGTGCCTATTATCCACGCATGCGGTCTATTATATTTAGATACACAATTCTTTGAAAAGGTACCGAATCCAATTCTATTGAGATACACAATCCAATGTAGATGCCGAATTCAACTTTGAAACGGTGCACAATTCTTTTAACGAGGCATTTTTCACAATACCGAATATTTTATCCTTGCATTGACGTCACGATTCAAATCGAAAGAACGCAGAACCATTGTTCTCTGATATCTTTCGGCAGGTGTTTCTATAAAAAAAAGCATGAAAGATATCACATATCGAAAGATATCAGAAAGAAATGGTTCTGCGTATCTTTCGATTTGAACCGTGATATCTTCGAAGAAAACAACGCAGGTGTTTCTGTAAAAAAAAGGTATGGTGGCATTTGAATCGAACGTCAATGCAAGGATAAAATATTCGGTACTGTGAAAAATGCTTCATTAAAAGAATTGTGCACTGTTTCAAAGTTGGATTCGGGACCTACATTGGATTGTGTATCTCAATAGAATTGGATTCGGAACCTTTTCAAAGGATTGTGTATCTCAATAGAATAGACCGCATGCGTGGATAATGGGCACAGACCATAACAAAGCGGAATGTTTATTTTTAATTGAATCTTTGGGCGTAGTTCACTCCAATATCCAAGTGATAGAAACCAGGAATTATTCAATTACATAACGAAAGATACGCAGAACCATTGTGTGACAAGCGCACGCGATTAGCACAGAACAATAGTGATAGCTGGGGACCATCAGTGCCCCCTTGTAAGATTTTGAGATACAAGGATCTAGATATGCAAAACAATAAACAAGCTTGCAAGAGAAGGAAGGAAGCAAGAAAGAATTGAGAAAAGAATGAATTGATTCTACAATATTGGTTTACATAAAAGCAACTAAGTTAAGCTTAGTTGTGCATGCAATAACTAAAGCTAACTAAAGCTAATGTGTACATGCAATAACTAAAGCTAACTAAAGCTTAGTTGTACATGCAATAACTAAAGCTAACTAAAGCTAATGTGTACATGTGCCACATGGAAGCAATAAGTTAACTGGAGCTAATCTAGGTGCATGTACACCAACACAGCTGGTCTAAGTGCATGTATGTGCATGTACACATGCACAGCTAGTCTAAGTGCATGTACACCAACACCCCCCCTTAAGCATAACTTAGGTGAGTGTGATGCAAAATGAATGAGTCCCGGCAACACGGCCATTTTAGGTACCCATATACAATGCATAAGAAAAGGAGGAAAGAGGGAAAACCCAGTGGGAAGAAAACCCCCCCTCAAAAATATAATGCAAAAGTAGAGAAAAGACAACTGCTAGGCAGTCGTGTCATTCACCCCGAGACGATCTCGCAGGAATCGAAACTTCTGCTCAGTGAAAGTCTTGGTGAAGATGTCAGCAATCTGCTCGGAACTAGGACAATACTGAAGATCGATGATCCCATCATGAATGAGTTCTCTAATGAAGTGCATGTCGATCTCGATGTGTTTGGTACGCTGCCGCTGCACTGGATCTCTCCAAAACTTTAGCGTACTTTGATTATCGCACCAGATGACAGTTGGATGATGGACACTAATCCCAAGCTCAGATAGGAAATGTTGTAGCCAAATTGCCTGAATAGTGGCATTGACTGCTCCTCTATACTCGGCCTCTGCTGATGATAAAGCAATGG
>APFE030391641.1:0-11625 GCA_000404065.3 Pinus taeda | reverse complement strand
TGGTGTATAGACTCGACTCCAATTCTCTAAAAGATGCAGCTAAGATGATTTATAATTTTCTTTTTCAATGAATGTCCTAATTAAGAGAGTTGAGAGAATGCAATCTTTTGATAATAACAACTTTCCTAAAAGACAATCAAAAAAACAATTCTCTTTATCTTTCAAAGCGCACAAAACATGACCACTCTTTACTTCACGAAAAAATTCCTTTCTCTTTCAAAGACGTCAAATGCTACTCTAAAGCAAACTTTGTAAAGGAGATCGTTGATATTTTCCTATTTAATAAAAGCATGTAAAACTAATTTAATAAAAGCAATTTCAAGATCTATGAAAATCTATGAAAAATCACTCAAAAGCAAATCAAAGGAAATTTACCTAACCTTTCACTAACAAGTAAATCTAAGAAGCAAAAGCCTACTAGGATGATTTCGGGATGTTTTACTTGGCAATAATCAATCCAAGGACTAGTTTATGCAGAATCACAAACTAATCAAAACAAAAATTAAACTCTTTTTGTTCTTTTTGAAAATGAAATTCACAACTTTGAATGAGCAAGCTATATCGAAATTTTGCAAAGAGGCAACACAAAGGTAGGTCGCTCACACGGGTAGACTTTACCACTAGTCCGACTCCTAAGAAGATTGACAAAACCAGAGATATCTAAGGCTTCGCAACTTCTAAACCCAAAGTCACTACAGGACCAATACAAAAATCGAAACCCTAAGGCTAAAATCTCAACGAATTTCACTAAACCTTTCGACACTAATGGAATAAGTGCAGGTGAAGATTTTTGACAGTTAACCAGTGGATCTGGGCAGTAAAGACTAAGAAAAACAAAATCTAAAGGGAACAAGTGATAAAAAGGAAATTTTCTCAATTTTAACAAGGTACGCAGGCAGCCTGTTTAACCAGGTGCGCCCACGCTCTGTGTGTAAAGATATAGTGCGTACAAGTAAGCACTGTGTCTAACTCAGAGGGTGCGTACTACTGCAAAATGAAGAAAAACTAAATTCTAACTCGACTCTAAGCTAATCCACCCAAAAACACAGTCAAGCAATCAAAAAACAAAAGAAACAAGACTCTTTTCAGATCAAAGTAATACTCAAAAGAAAAATCAAGCACATTAATGGATTCCCCAGCGGAGTCACCAATTTGTCATGCGGAAAGAGTTATTTTTGCTGACAAAACTAACCTCCCTAGTTGTCTAAGACTCTCTAGTGACAAACAGAACAAGTAAGAGAAATCCTTCTCTAAATATACATTATCCTATGATAAACCAAGTGTTTTTTGATCTTACCTTAGGTCCAACGCTTGTTGTTGCAGCCTAGCTTCGTTGATCCAGATGAGCTCCTCCTTCACTTTGAAACCTGCATACACTAACAATCAAACGATTACATAACACCTGAATATTCCATAAAACAAAGCATATCCAACATATAGACCAAGGAGTATATGAAACAATTCATTAACAACAAATCATTGAGAAGAATGGACTTATTTGTATTAAGGAAACAAAAAAGAAACCACTACAACTTGAGCCTTGGTGTTGTGCAAGTTCCTCCCAGGGTCCAGCAAGAGTTTTCCTCTACTTTGACAAGCTCACCCACTTCCAAATGAAACAAGAAAGGATGGTAATCTCTCCTCACAAGCTTCTACAAGGAAGTCCTATTTCCAGCAGCATCTACCCTTTGGAATGTTCAGCTTTCAACCTCCCCTCCTCTGGCCCAATGCCTGTATTTATAGTGCTCTAGAGGAAGTTATTCAGGTCCAACATCAATGGGATACTCCCTGTTTTGGATGGGGTAGCTCCTCTCTTGATGGGATAAGTTCCTCTATCATAGGGATGCATGAACCATCTGGAGGCGCTCAATACACTTCAAACACTCTTCTAGAAAGCTCTAGAAGTGACCACAAGTAACTTTTTTTAGATGAAACTCGCGCCTTTTGACCTTTACAGGAGTACGCACCCATCCTTTACAGAGCGTACAAGTACGCAGGTACAGGGTGTTTGGAGTGCGTACACGCAGGCAAGGTAGAGAGAACCTGCGTACCAGAGATAAACATGTTTTTAAGTGACTTTCTCTCTTTTTGAAGTTTGACATGAAGAGCAGAGGTATGAGGCTTGACAAGGAGGATAATATGACTATTGATGGAGGCATATTAACTGCAGATAGTCATGGTGACAAATTTCAGTGTAAACAGGCCCCGATCACGACAGGTGGTCATGTTTTGAGGATGTTAAAGCATCGATCTAGAAGAACACAGATGCAAGAGTTAACACTAAGCCACAATTTTAATAAAGATAGGCCCTCTTCCCTTGGGTGCTTGTCACGATACTCGACTTTGGTGGTTCTATTGTAAGCTTTGATATTACATAATCCAAAATTGGTTGTGTTGTTCTTTGGGATTTAGCTTTAGTTCCTTCGCTTTGGTTTATTTATATAAATAGTCTTGACTGTGGTGGTTCTAATTCAGTTTTGGGCATAAAAGGGACACATTTGGATTTAACTCAACAAATAAAATTTAACAGAAAGCAAGGCTGCATGCATCAATTGGTATCAGAGAAAATCCTACATCTACTCCAGGAACAATTAAGTTGACATGGATCACATACTTGGACAAGGTGTGTTGGCTTGTTGGGGCCTGACCCAGGTTCAAAAGTGATTTAGCCAAACAAATCCCAAAACTACTGGCCATTTCGGCAACAGTCTGTGATGTGCGGACTGAGGTCTCACCCGAGGTAGTATAAGAGGGTGCTGGAACTAGGTTTCGGCACCCTTCACAACTTGTGAAACTGCTTCTGTGCAGCTCTGTAAAGAGCACAAAGAGGTGTTGTCTAGATCCTTTATCCTTACTATGCTATTATTATAGATCATACATAATTTTGTGGGCCCAATATTTTCATTAATCATTCAAAATTCATAACAAGTGTGCGCAATCATAAAACTGTAAAGAGATGCATAAATATAACAGAATCATAGACACACAATATTTTAGAATCAACTTATCTTTTATTAATTCTCTATCCAAGTACAATCCCAACTCTTCCCTGCGTGCTCAGCTGCAGGGATCCACACACATAGTTGCAGACTCTACCAAGCCTTTGTGCACTCAACTGTAGAGCCTCTTACTACTACTACAACCCAAGACTTAGACTTATAGTCTCAGAGCTAATTCATCATCCAAAAACCATATGACTCTCTTTACACTTAGAGCCTCGCTCTATTTATACAATCCCATGGTTCGCAGGCCATGGGTAGGCTGACACACTATACATTAAATTAAATTATATTAGGGTGGACAACCCTAGACTCCTGCACTTCGTGCCTGCATTTCACGGGGCCTTTACATTACACTTGACCAAAATTTGGGCTTCAAGCCCCAAAACATGTTATGGGGGGATCTGTTGCCCAACAGGCCCCCAACACAATCATCGTGACTTGTCCTGAGTCACTCTGTTGGTGTGGTGATCTTTGCGTGGAGTTATTCCAATTGTGTCTGGGCTGCATGAAGGTCCGTAGCGCACTTCTCTTCTATTTGCTAGATCTTCTCCATTTCTGCCTCTGAATCATCTGCGTTTGACTTGATTATCTACTTTGATACCAACTTCGAGTACCTATTTTTATAGCCCTGCACCTTTGTCCAGCTTCTCGGTTTGCGAAGACTGTGCTTTGGTCGGTTTGTCAGACAGCCGACCCACCTATGTAGAGCTTTAGGTGACTGCCATTTACTCTTCCTGGGAAGGGTTCTCCATTAAGTTTGACTAGCTGGACCGCGCCTCCATCTGTGACCTCCTTTACAACATATGGTCCCAACCAATGCATTCTGAATTTTCCAAGAAATGTTTTGAACTTGCTGTCATATAGCAACACTATATTGTTTACCTTGAATGTGCACAACTTGATATGGCGATTGTTCCATGATTTCTCGTGTTGTTTCTGGACCTGCTAATGGAATCTTGCCAGAAACCATTCTTCCTCGAGTTCTTCCAATTGTGCGAGTCTATATTCCAAGGCTTCGCGGTCTGACATGCCTATAATTGCTGCTATCTGCAAACTAGGTACGATTTATTCCATTGGCATGACTACTTTCGTGCCATAGACTAGCCTGACAGGTGTCTAACCAGTCAATTTTTTGCACATGGTTCTGTATGCTCATAATGTGGTAGGTATGCGCATGTCCCAATCGTTTCACTGCACGTTACATACTTTGGTCAGCACAACCTCTAGAATTTTGTTGAATGCTATGGTGTACTATGCTGATGATACACCTGGAACTCCTTAGTGAGTGCGCTGATGGTTTCATTTAGGAAGTGTGTTCCATGGTCACTCATTAACATTTTTGGGCAACCAAACCGTATCAACACATTGTCGAACAAAATTTTTGTAGCTGTAGCAGCCGTGCAGTCCTTAACCAGTTGTGCTTCCGCCCATCGAGTCAGGTATTCTGTCGCAGTGATGATGTAGCGTGCACTTGTCTTCCCCTAAGGCTTGATTGGTCCCACAAAGTTGATTGCCCATTTTTCGAATGGGTGCAACATCATCTATGGATTGAGTGGCATCTCATCCCTTCGTGATGGTTTCCCAGTCCTTTGACATATGTCACAGGCCCGACAGTGTGCTTTCGAGTCTTAATGTAGGATTGGCCACCATAGCCCAGCGCGAAGTATCCACTGTACCGTTGCACATCCTGCATAGTGTCCTCCTGCAACCCCCCCATGTGCTTCAGCAAGGATCTGTCCTTGTTCAAATTCAGGTACATATCTTCGCAATATCTCATCATTTCCCATTTGTAGAGGTGCCCCACGATGACCAAAAAGTCCACTGCACGCACCACCAATTCCTTCTTCTGCTAGATTGATTATTCCTTCAGCGCAGTCCCTGTGGTTAAAAAATGGATTATATCTTCGAAGTGGATGTCCGCGACGCACACTGCAAAGAGTTGTGCATCAGGTAGTCCTTCTTCCAAATTTGTTGGATCCTTGCTTGTCTCAATTCGTGATAAGTGATCTATTCCTACATTTAGGTGTCCTGTCTTTATGATGACCTCGAATTCATATTATTGAAATAGTAACAACCATCTGCATATGCGCCACCCCAACACAGGCTTGTTCATCAGGTGTTTCAACGCAGAATGATCGGTATACATCTTGAAGTGCCCACCAACTAAATAGTGTCGGTATTTCTGGAGTGCGTATACCATTGCCAACCCTTCACGCTTAGTAGTAGAATAGTTCTTTTCAGCTTTGGACAGCTGCCGACTCACGAACACAATCAGGTGATCCATGCCTTCCATGCCTTCCTGCATAAGTACAATGCCTAATGCAATACAAGATGCATCAACATGTACATGAAACTCTACATCCCATTTTGGGAAGACCGGGATGGGAGTGAATGCCATTTTCTCCTTGAGAACATCCAAACTTTTCCTACAATCATCATTCCAACAATATGTAGCATCCTTTTTTAATAGTTTTTCCATTGGTGTTGTTATTTGTGCATAGCTCTTGATAAACTTTCTATAGTAACTAGTGTGCCCCAAAGTAGCGCGTAGTTGTTTGACACTTCACGACACTTCCAGATTGAGAATAACGAAAATCTTCGCAAGGTCCACCATCAGACCTTTTTTGCAGACCACATGGCTGAGCAAGTTTCCAAAGGGGATGAGGAAGGTGCACTTTTTAAGATTTAGCGCAATCTGGTGTCATCGACAAGTATCCAACATCAAACGTAAGCTCGCTATATGGTGTTTAACTAACCCAAATACAGTCCAATCATCTAGATAGACCTCCAAGAACTTGTGGATGAATTCCTTGAATGCGTCCACCACTACGTGTGAAAATATTTCTAGCACGTTCTTCAGTCCAAAGCTCATAACAGTGTATTGGAAACAAGCCCATTTGGTTGCGAAGGTTGTCTGGCTCCTATCTTCCGGCGCGATCTTGATCTGATGGTACCCTCAGAAGCCATTTGTGAATGAGTAAGCTTCCTGACCACCAACATTCTCCAATATTTCATCTGTAAACAGTGTCGAGAATGGATCATGAACACAGGTGTCGTTAAGCTTCCTGAGGTGCACGCATATTCTAATTTTGCCCTTCTTTTTTTTCTCCTGTACTACCATAGGACTCACCCAGTCGGATTCTTACACTGGTTCAATAATTCCCACTGCAAGCATTTTGTCTAATTCTTTACAGACCTTTTATTTATACTTCGGATTCAAATGGTAAGATTACTGCTTAACTGGCTTCGTGTCCAGTTTTAGAGTGATCTTCATCATCCCTAAGTCGCAAATGATCCCCTTTAAATCCGTGATTTTGGTCGGGAACAAATATTGATATTCGCAGAGTAACTTGATGACTTTATCTACTGTAGCATTGTCCCAATAGTCACTAAGTGTCACCTACTTCGACTCCGTGTCTGTACCAATGTTTACTTGCTTTGCTTTTAGCGGCGCAGTGATGTTGGGATACTCAATTGATGGTCCTCAAACTTTGCAACACCCTTCAGTTTCTGGAATATTAATATTTCAGGGGTCGTCATCATCCTCTTTTACTTGTACATTATAACATTCTAGGGCACTGCTTAACTGGGTTGCCCATGCTGGTTGAACTACTTCCCGTGGTTCCTGTGGTATTTTGAAGATTGCGGCTTTTATGGCTTGTAGCGTGTCGTCAACAGTATCCGACCATCGGTCGTCAAATGTGAATGTTAACAAAAATCCCTCGCACAAGACATCCCTTTCGCCTATACCACGTCAAAGTTCCATCTTGGTATACCAATTCATCAGTATGACATCTAGGGTATTGTAGAATAATTGTATCCATTCAGGCTGAGGTTCTTCTCCATAGGCCTTGGTCCATTTCGCAAGGTTCATGCACGGGTCATTGTGTCCATCATATTTATCTGCTATCCGTAGTTGTGGTTTCCCAAATCGTAGGTGCATCATCCTCTTACAGCCATGCCAATTTTCAAAATTTCCTTGATGTGTTCCCCACCAACATGCAGGTGTCAATCCATCATATGTTGGCAGATCTCAGGCCTGGGTTGTTATGCAACACAATGATATGATCATCATGTTGTAATTCAGCGTTGTCACTTTGTTCAGCTGATTCTGCAAGCGCTTGTCTTCTTCATCTGAATCCGAGGTGCAGGAACTTACATGCTCCCATGAGATCCTTCCATCTACAGTCGAATTCACCCAATATTGATCTTTCTCAGTTATCTTGTAGATACAATCAAGCTCATTGTCACTTCCATCATCATGCATAGGTTCGGTGTAGCGTGCTCCTTAGGCTGGATCTAGTGGAACTATTACGCGTAGGGACTTTTTCTCAAATATCATCTTCAGCTTCTTCAGGTTGATGACTCCATTCATATCAGTGGCACAGTCTATTCCTAGCAATGCGGGATAGGGATTGTTGTCATCGAAAATCTCTATTACTTCAAAGTCTACCTATGTGCTCACGTCTTCGATATCAACTGTTACCCCTTGTAACCTTCCCATTGGAAAAATCTTCTGTTGGTTTTCCATTCGTAATTAAATAGGGGACCACTGTAATGCGGGCCTGCCCATGCATTCCCATGTCTTCTTTGGTAACACATTTGCGTCTGAACCCAGGTCTAGGATTACCTGATCCAGTTCATACTCGCTAATCTATGCCATCAATATCTTTTCCCTCCTAGTGTGTAATGCATGCTTTCCCAATTTATGGACTACACGCTGTTCTCCCAACCCTGGGCATTTGGTGATCAATTCCTATAGTCCCTTAACTGCCTTATTGTCGCACAACAGTTTCATGCATGTCTCCAAAAAGGTAGTAAGCATAGAAGGATCCATCCCTGGCTTTGGTTGATCCTTACTACCTGAAGTGGAGGCCTCTGCAAAGCTCTTCTTAGCTTCCATGAACATCTCCTTTGCATGTTCTAAGTCAAACTCAGGTTCCTTTGTAGGAGCCTTGCGAACCCATATATCTTCCTCGGGTTGCTTCCCCTTATCTTCCCCTATGGTAGCAACACTTCTGAGCACTATGTTCACATTTGGGTCCTCTTCACGTGGTTCAGACCTCATCATTTGAATATTTTGAGTCGAAGTAGGCTGGAGTACCCCATTCTCGTGCAACTGTGTAATAAATGTAGGACAATCTACCATTTCATGATCAAACTAAGCACAATATGAACAGGATACTCTCGTCGGATTGGTACAATCACGGGCATAGCGCCTTGGTCCTATGCAATTGTAACAAATTAACTGTCTGTGGCCCCTTCCTGGTCCCATTCCTCCTCGTCCTTGACCTCGCCCCTGAAATCTAGCACACGCCATCCCCGCCGCTGGGTCGAGGGCTCACATTTCTATCTGCATTCGATAGGCTAGGTTCCAATCCATCATTAACTCGTAGCTACGAAAAGTACGCTAGTCGTGGCCCACCGACCTACAGAAATTATAAAAGAGTTGTTGGGGTGCTGGTGTATACTTCTGCAACAAATGACAATTATCCATCGTGTGCTTTCCTCCTATCTAACATATTACATACCATAATGCGGGTGTCACACTCGGCCCTGCCTATGCCTCTAGTATCAACAACATTGGCCCCCCTCCTGCCAAGTAGTTTGCAAATACTGGACAATGATCCTTATCATGGCCCTGGCCCTTGCATTTTAGGTACCATACTTCCTCGCGCACCTCTGGCCGCGGTGCCTCATTATACTTCAAGCTTTGCATTTCTAGGCAGAGATTCTATAGTTGCACGTGGATTTGTTGAACTCCCAGCCCTGGATCCTGTATCTATGTCTCATGTAACCTCATCGCCATTTCCAATGCTTCGCCCTCAGTGGAAATTTTTTGTTGTGACAACGCCATTCTCAGGTGCGATGTCAGAGATGCCATGAACCAGGCGCGATGCTATGCATTGGTGAGCGTCATATTAGCCTCATGGATTGAACACTTCAGTCATTGATCCAGATCCCAAGGGGGTCTCATTTGGAAGCATCGTGATCTCTTTAAACTTGATGATTGACTATGTCTTTGATTTCAGCTAGCTAAATTCTTTGTTCAGCGCATTCTGGATCTCTGCTATCCCTACATTTGGGTGATTGTTAGAGTGCTTCATATATCGTGTCAACACACGATCCTGCAGTGCACTCACCAATGTAGCCTTCTTAATGTTGTCATTTGTGACCCCTTGCACTTCCCACACTGCTCTTACCATGAACTAGAACTGTTTCGAATCCTCATTCCCTACTCCTCTAAATACGGGTAGCTTTATCACGCTCGCCATGCTGAACTGCGAGTTTGGTGGAGGTGAAGGAGGTGAAGCAGGTGGAGGCATAGGTGGAGGTGGTAACTACAGAATGCGTTGCCTTATAAAACTGACCACACTTCTCAGAGAGATCCGAGCGAGCTCTTCCTCACTCTCTTGCGAAGGTGAAATTAAGGGACTGTTTCCTAATTCCCTGCTATCTTTGTATATCTTTCCGCTCTGCATCGTTCCAAACATTAATGTATTCGCATAACCCATTTTTCACATAACAACATCTTAATCTAGGTATTCAAAGATTTAATGTACTTACCTCGTAGTCCCTTGAGAAAACGTCGTTCTACTTCACTATAGCTCACACTTGTGTCTACCGTGAACTCAGTGATAAATCCCCCTATTATCCACTGCTCATGCGATCTTATCGTCTAATGCCTCTAGTCTGTGCACTAATTCCAGAGTCCACACTATTAGTTGGTAGAGCTTACACCTTCCCCGGCTGTCAACTAACCTCGCGATCCACTCATATAATTCAGAAGGAAAGGATGTGAAGAATATCTCATGGATTTCTGTATACACGTAGCGATCCAGCCACCTTTTCTCAGATACCTGCGGAGTTTTGTTTTCCTATGTCACGAACTCATGAATTTTCTTGTCCAGCCACTCTTTAATTTGCTTCTTCATTGGGTTCCAATGGCATGACATCAGACATCCCTTAGGCAGATCCTGGTCCCAGCAATGGAACCATTTGTTGGCTTGTTGGGGCTTGACCCAGGGTCAGAAGTGATTTAGCCAAACAAATCTCGAAACTACTGGCCCTTTCGGCAACAATCTTCAATGCACGGACTGAGGTCTCACCCAAGGTAGTATGGGAGGGTGCTAGAACTAGGTTTCCGCACCCTAGGGATGTCTTGATGAAGTCTAGGAAGTTCGTGAACCGAACCTACGTGCTTGCGCTGCTCCGCGCAGCCGTTTTCCCTTCGCAACTTGTGCAACTACTTCTGCGCAGCTCTGTAAAGAGCACAAAGAGGTGCTGTCTAGATCCTTTATCCTTACTATGCTATTATTATAGATATTACTTAGCTGTGTGGGCCCAATATTCTCATTAATCATTCAACATTCATAACAAGTGCATGCAATCATAAAACTGTAAAAAGATGCATAAATATAACAGAAGCATAGACACACAATATTTTAGAATCAACTTATCTTTTATTAATTCTTTGTCCAAGTACAATCCCAAATCTGCCTTGCGCACTTAGCTGTAGGGGTCCGTGCACACAGTTGCGGACTCTACTAGGCCTCCAGGCACTCAGCTGAGCCTCTTACTACTACTACAACCCAATACTCGGACTTATAGACTCAGAGCTAATTCATCATCCAAAAACCATATGACTCACTTTACACGTAGAGCCTCACTCTATTTATACAATCCCATGGTCCGCAGAACATGGGTAGGCCGACACACATTACATTAAATTACATTATCTTAGGGTGGACAACCCTAGACTCTTGCGCTCCGCACCTGCATTTCACGGGGCCTTTACATTATACTTGACTAAAATTCGGGCTTCAAGCCCCAAAACATGATATGGGGGGAATCTGTTGCCCAACAAGGTGCTAGAGGAGGCTGCAAAGGACAAAGGCTTGTAGCCAATGCTGAAGTGATGAGGGTTATGTAGTGGTTAGAGGAAAGAATCGCAGCAATGGAATCCAACAAGCATAGGGAACCTGAAGCTAGAGATGTAAGTGAGGGAAAAGAAGAATCTACAGAGGAAGAAGCAACTGAAGTACCTATAGAAGCCAGGATATTGAAAATAATGTTAAGATTTGTCATGAAGGTGAAATCAAATATATATTTTACACTAGTAGCATGAACCTAGAGGAGCTCATAGTCTGGATTACAAAAATGGATAGGTTCTTTGAGTATGAAAAGATGGTTGAAGCGAAGAAAGTAAATTTTGTTGTCACCAAATTGAAGGGACATGCGACTTTATGGTGGGATATTGTATAGTATAAAAAGGAGAAGGAAGAATAAGCAAAAATTTAAGAGCTAGGACATAATGGGAGCGAAGATTAGAGGTAATTTTTTTCCAAATGATTATAGTCTCACTTTATTCAAGTAGATGAAAAATATAAGGAAAATATTTATGACTATAAGGGAGTATACAAAATAGTTTTATAAGGTGAATATTAGGGTTGGATATGTAGAAGAATCTACAAAGAAGACAACCAAATATATTATTGGTCTCAGATTAGGTATCCAAGATTAAATCAATGTGTTATCACCCAGAAAAGTGTTGGGTGTGGAGCCTGATTATCTTCTATATTCAAAAGTACCGCCACATTGGACCCCAGTTCAAAATGGGGGC